>VWZS01005383.1:36677-72805 GCA_013397075.1 Rhabdornis inornatus | reverse complement strand
CCTGAGCGGCCCGCCTTGCGGGAGCGCGCAGGCCCGGCCCGCCCGGCGCGCCGCCGCTGCCATGGCAACGCCGGTGCCGCGCGGCCCGGGCTCCGTGCTGCCTTCACCTCGGAACTACAGAATCCCTTTGGCTGGAAAACACCTCTGAGATCATCGAGTCCAACCTGCGACCGGACGCCACCGTGTCGATCAGACCATGGCACTGAGTGCCACGTGGAGCCTTTCCTTAAACACCTCAGGGGACGGTGACTCCAGCACCTCCCTGGGCAGAATTCCTCGAGATGCCCAAGCTAATGTTGGACAGCCAGTGTGCCCCTGGCAGCTGTGCCGCTGTGGTCCTGCCTTTACTCCATGAGGAGAAGGGTGTCCTGTGCGGGCTGCCGGAAGGCGAGTGCTGGAGCCCAGCCCGAGAGCAGGGCTGGCACCGGGCCAGTCCCACTGCCGGGGGCTGTGGGTGACGGGCCCTCCCTCCTCTGCCCACAGCAGGAATGCTGTCCAGAGAGCCCATGTGCTCCCTCCAGCAGAGAGAGAGCAGCTCTTGCCCTGCTTCCAGGGGGGTCGCTTCTCCCAGGCAGCACGAGGAGCAAGGCAAATGGCCAAAAAAGTCCAAGGCTTGATCCCCATTTACACACAGGGATTACCCAGCCCAGGGACAGAAAGGGCAGGGACTGGCCTGTGGCACTCAGGGGTATCCCGAGCTCTGCCTACAAGGTGGTCCTCGTGCCCAGAATGCTTTAGGGTTTTGGGGGGTTTTTTTGTTTGTTGTTTTTGGTTTTGTCGTTGTTTTTGTTTTTGTTTTTTTTCTCTTTTGCTTGCACTGTCCTAACCATTTTTCTTTTTTGTTTTGTTTGCCTGTTTTATCTTGTACTGTAAAGGCATAAAGGAATAGAAACAGTAGGGGTGACAATCTTTCTTTTGGTGATTATTGTCTTAAGAATCGTGAGAAATGCCATGTTTCATCAGCTAAGTCAAGTCTTCTTGGAAATTTCTCTTACCTTGCATTGCTTTTCATCTTTCCAATCAGAAACCATTGTATCCCAATTCCCAAATTCTTGTATCCCAATCCACCTGCCTGTACATTATCACCTATAGACAAAATACATCTTCTCTTTTACATGCCTCAGTATTTCTTGCACAAATGTTATGTTCTGTTTTGTGTACCTTGTACAGAACATCCCCTTTTTAGCCCACTATTGCTTTCTCTCTCATTTCTTCCCTGTATTACTCAGCTTCTCAAAACTCATCTCCCATCTTTCCTTCTTTCCTCTCTCCCATTTGTTTCCAGCTAAGGAATGCTTTTGGGACCTCTGCTCCTAGATTTTCTCACCTGGTTTCTCTCTTCTTTGCAATTGGTGAATCAAGGTGCTCATCTTTAATATTTCTTGGTGTCAATAGGTGCTTTTCCAAAAGGCCCTCAGAGGCACACTTAAGAACTACTTCCGGTTTTCACACTAAACTAACTTTTTACTGGGCCACCCTGGGTGAAGATGTTGCCATGTGCTGCCCGTTCCACCCCAGGGAATGCTTTGGTGTCCCCACCTCTGCCCCATTCCTGCCCTGTGTCACTTTTGGCTTCCCATCCACACTTCAGCCTTCCCCTCCTAAACCCCAGTGCTGAGGGAACCCCTGAGGGAACACAGGCTTTCTAGCAAAGGCCTTCAAAGCCTTTCTGTACATGTATTTGCTGAAGGATCGCATGTGGTTCTTGTGGTGAAGAACAATCTGCCTTAAATTGACTTAGGAAGTAGTAAAGCAGGAAGGTCCCTAGAGCTTTGACAGCTTTGTAGTAGCCCAAAATCTTCCTCTTATCTCCATAACAGTTGTAAAAGTGACACTGCTCTGGCAAGCCAAATGTATTTATTTTCAGTATTAATAAGTGTACTTTTCCTAACCTTCTTTTCAGTAGCAGCTAAACTATCTGGTCTGATACTTCCCTCCACCAAAAGTGCTTGCTTGCACCAATACTCACTTAGTAAATTCAGCATAAACAGCTGTCATTTAGCAAGTACATTACCTTGGGAATGCACTCACAGTGTCACCTTGCCAAGCATCGATAACACCAGGTCAGCCCGGAATACACATTTTGAATAGCTGGGACAGGTTGTCTGTGTACACGCTGATGGTTACAGATAAGGCAGGAGACAGGACAAGGAGAAAAGGAGTGTCCCATATAAACATCTGGAGACAGGGTGGACTCCAGGGACCTCATTGTCGTCTTCAAAAGCGGTAAAATAATGTCTGCTAAGCTGTAATTGCTGAGTGTTTCAGCGTTTCCCTCTCTCTCTGCCCTGGGCTGGTTGCACCTCCTCGTCCAGCACTTTGCTCAAGGCAGCTCCGTAGGCTCCCGCTCGCAGCGAGCCTCCACCCAAACTGGCCGCTAATGCCCTGAGCGTGGTCACCACAGCCCGTGAACAGCATTTGTGCTGTGGCATCCCTTGCACAGGGCAGCTCAGCGCTGATCGCCTTCCCTGGGAGCCTCTGCCATTTCCTGCATCCCGCTGTTCTTTCTGGGCAGCTCCAGCAGGGACCGGCTGATGCGCACAGGTCGACTCTGAGTGGGGACCACTCCCCTGTCGTCAGGCCGGCTTCTTTCACTGGGCTGTAACAGAACACTCCCTGCTTTTTCCCTGGCCTACCAGCAGCGACGGGAATTGTTATGTAATTGTTATGCCCATGGCAGGTGGAAAACTGCTGCTATCCAGACCTTAATTATTTTTTTTGCCTTCTTCGGCATAAGTAGCGTATAGAGAAAAGTTATAATGGGTTTTCAGTGAGGAAAATGGATGTCCTTTAACCACTTTACAGGAAAAAAAAAAAAAGAGAAAAAATAAATTCTTTTTCACCAGTGGTTAATTACAAGACAGCTGTGATCCATGGCAGCTCTAATGCTTTTGAGCTGGTGGGATGTCACCAGAAAATCTGGTATCAGACTGATGGGTATCTGTGCGTGCACACATGTCGTGGAGCAGAGACTTAACATTAACAGGATAAGAATATTTAGATAACATAAGTTTGAAAACAGAAAATATGGCACTTGCTTGTAGAGAACCCTTTAACTTTCTTTTGTTTACTTTTTTCCACTCAGATTTGGCACAGTCACGCTCTTCTTGGCAGGCAAGTGTAAGAATTCTGCAGTGCATTTAGAGGATAGTAGAGGAAAAAAAATCACCTCTTATGTCTGAGGTTTTCACACACTATAAACTGGTCAGTGTTTCCTCTGCCATCACACACCACCTCCTTTTTGTGCATGTCTGCCCTTGCATGTCCCTGCTTAGACAAGGAATTTAACAAAGTTCATAAAACTTGCTGGGTTTGGGCTCAACTATTGCGAACATACGAGGCACCCTTGAGTGTGCCTGACTGCCTGCATGCCCTGGGATGGACCTTTACCAGACTGCAGCCTCTCCTGGCAACTGCTAGAATTCCCTAACTAGCACTTGTAAAGTTGGAGCAGCAGAGCTGCTAGCGTTTTTAGTTTCCTAGAATATTTTTCTGGCTATTTCACGTCATCCAAAGTCACTGCATTCTGGTGATCAAAGCCAGCAGACGAGAATATAAGTAAACATGGTTCACAAACAGTGTTATTTCTCTTACTAAACTACTCTGGCTGTGCAGGAGAGTAATGGGTACAGCACTCTCAACAGACCCTACGGATGCAACACTGACCTTTCATTTTCTAGCTGTGGAAACTGTGCTTGGCATTACTCAGGTCTTAGAAGAAAGTTGTATAGACTTTAAAGTCATGTTTTCTCAAATATGTTATTAGCATACCCTCTTCTAAAACATCTGTAATTGTCTTTACATAAACATATATATAATTTTACTTAACAGTAATAATAATACATATTTATTAGTGTAATAATTAAGGAGGAAGTAATCGATTTGCACTTGCCTATACAAACACTGTTTTCCAATGTTGTACATAGGGACAAAGGTATGTATTACTACTAGGGTTCCTTGCAGTTTGTGTCTGTCCCTCTCTGTAACACAAAAATCTCATTCATCCAGTCTTAATACATTTTCAATCTGCCCTTCATATGCTTTCTCAAAATTGACATTATGTGAAAAGAGAAGAAACATGGTATCTCAGATTTGTGTAGAACTTTAGATTTTAAAAACATGCTCCTTCACATAAGGAAGTTAATGAATAAGGCAAACGGAAGCATCAAAATATTTACCTAGTTAAAAATTGATGCAGTGACTACTAGTCCTTTATTAAGTTCAATTAGTCTGTTTCTTTTACAGGAAACTCTCTTTTTATTTTTCTGAATGTTTTCCAATAGTATTAAAAGTAGTATCCAAGTATCAAAATAGTGACCATTTAGTACCATATTAATTTCAGTAGCAATTATTTTTTGCCATATTGCCCTATATATGAGAACTATCACAGACATATGTGGAGAATTGACACAATCTGATAATGGCTTTTTTTTCTTTAAATTTCATCACATTAGTTTCCTCTTGGTATAAAAAGCTATAAAACACAGTAAGCTGCAGGATGCCAATACACTAATTTCTCAGGTATTTTCCCCCTCATCTTTTTCCATTTCCCTATAAATACACACTTTTATGCAGCTGGACAAATGCAATGTTTGGTAAATAGAACAACACAGGCCAATATAACAATAAAACTATTTATGATAGGTTACTGATCACCATTTTGAGAGCTGAGCTCCACCATGTTAGTACCATAGTAACTGAGTTTAGAAACAGTGCATTCCTTTCAGTTGTGGATTTAGTTCAACTCTGGGGGTTTTTAAGAATTTCTGTAAACTTTCTGGTTTTCTACTCCCCTGGCTAGTTTCAGGCAAATTTGACAAGGAAGAAGACCATAATACAGTGCTAAGCTTCATATCCAACACAAAAAGCTCCACTGAGTAAAAAAAATGGACAAGTGTCTGAATGCCTCCCTGTAGTGTGGGAAAAGCAGGGAGGAGATGTTCAAACAAACCAACTGGGACAAGGTCCAGGCCACACAGCAGCTACATACCAGCCTGTCCAGTCAAGTCTGCACACATGCAGCTCCAGCCCAGCCCCAGCACACAACACCTCTTTCCATCCCACAGGCCAGAAACATGCTGTGAAATGGGGAGGGAAGAAGGAGAGAAAACAATGGCATTAGAATATTGGGGAGAAAGAAATGGCAAGGATACCATACTGCACACATTTAAGGAAGCAGAGGAGACGAAGACAGAAGCTCTGGGGAAGACAATAATACACACGACTCAGCACAAGACCACCTTACTGAAAACTTGGCTTTATTTGGTTAACAGCTTACAGAATTGTACAAAATTCATCACACCTCAGCAGATCACCCACATACCTGGGGAGAAAGGGAATGGCACAGATCAGAGGGAGAGCCTGCCCTGCAGAATGTAGCACTGACAAAGCTGCAAAACATTCCAGTAAATTCTCTACTTGAGGATTTTTGTGCAATATCCAACAGAGCAATGCATGCACATGAGGTGCCACCCTGTTGAAGGGCAGGAGGGATACTGGTGAGCTGTGACAGTGGAGATACCATGACCACAGCTCAGCAACTTCCCTGTGATAGCTAGCAGGCACATTGATGGGATATGCTTCACATTTAATTCCATGAACTAAACGAAGAATGTCATCTAAACAGTTTATCCTACTTTTCCTGTTTTAGCCAGGGTGGGTCAAAACACGAACATTAGTAACAGTTTGTCATTCAGTTCCTTATCTTGCACCTCATTATTTCTTTGGCAATAGGAGTTACAGCATTTCCTTTATAATCAGACACACTGGAGGGATTGCTAGCCAACATCCATTGCACTTTATTACTGACAGCCAAAGCAAGCTCTCGTGTCCTGGGAGGCTGAGAGCCTGCGGAAGTCTGGTCAACATCTATGGCAGAGAATAGGAATAACAGCAGAAATAGCTCCTTGCTGTGCAACAGCTTTGCCACAGACAAAAATCACAGTAATGGGGTAAATTTCTCTCCCCCAGCTCCACCATCAGATGCCCAGCCTGCCCACCCCGACCCTGCACCAGAGATGTCCTAGGTTAGAGGCTTATTTTAAATACTTAGATAGCATTGGAAAGATCAGTCTATGCATTCCTGAAATGACTGCATTCTCAGCCTGTTGGTTTTTTATACGACAATCTGTATATTATCATTTCACTCTTGTCGCATACTTTTCACAGCTTGAAGAAGAAATATCATGCTATTGAGATACTAGATGGCTAATAAAAACTGCTAATTGGAGTTCTAGAATATTTCCAACTATGCTGATGTTCCTTGTTTTAAGGGATCAAACTACAAATTTGCAAGCATGATAACTTAGCAGATTAACATTTCACCATGGAAAAATTAGAAGCCTGTTTCAAAGTTTTATTAATTCAAGTAATAAAAAAGTTACAGCAACTTCAAATATGTACAAACTGTCATAAAAACGCTGTGCTCAGTTACACAGGAGACAATTATAACATGGCTACAAAATCATTACTTTCAATAGAACTCCCTCCCACAAGGGTAAAATAACCATTTAGGCATGTATGCTCCAAAACCCTAGTAACAGCAGCTGTCAACTCGTTTCATCATCATAAAAAAATAAAATCAGGGAGCGATAGTTAAGTTTTACTAGAGTAAGATGGTGCATTTAACTCTCAACAAATAGTAAAAGTAGTTGAATAGTTATCAGTCTTGGTTGTTAAGAGTTTTAACAATCATTTAAGTGAGCACAATTGCCTCCCTTTCAGGAGGAAACTTTTAAGAGTTAAGATTCATGCCTCCAATGTTTTCGTTGTCTTCTTGCTTGAATGTGGCTTGTCTTCAGTTGATTTAGTTAAGCATTCAGTCCTCTATGCATTTCATTCATTTCCTTCACCTGGAGGGGGAGGTAGAGGGAGATCAGCATCCGTGCTACTTCTAAACTTTAAAACTCAATAAATCATAGGGACTTAACAGCTCAGATTTTCATTAGCAGATGGATTTGATGCAACACTAACAGAGCCAACCATGATGAATCCACCACATTTAAAAAAAAAAGCACTACTTAGAGTACATGCAGGAAGCAGACAATACTGTTTAGCTCCAACATCGTTTGGATTCCTTCACAAAAGGCTCCACATTTGGCATGAAGCACCATCTGCTATTCCATTGGAAAGCAGCTCTTCAATGGAAACTGCAAGATCCATGCAAATACCTCAGTAAAGCTATTTGTTCATCACAGAACAAGACTATCAGCACATCCTGTGGATTGCACAGCCCTTTGCTATACATATGTAAAACAGAATTTGCAGTAAAACCAAACCCCACCCCTCAGCCCTGGGAAAAGCAGCAGATCATCAGCTGCCTTTGAAACTATTGCAGAACTACACAGAGGTGAAAACTAGCTACAGAATTTGAATGCTTTAAGCCTCCTCAAACACATCTGAAGCACCCAAAACAAGCTTTTAACCTAATCAAACGTAGGAGTTTCCAGATTCCTGGTCAACCTTCCCCCCACACATGCACCACAAACAGAAATTACCTCAGCTTTCACGTACTTCCCTTTCCTCCTCCTTGTGAGGACCTGTAAGAGAAGGATGCAATATTTTTTAAGTCTTGATACACAAGTAACTTATCTGTTTTTAACTTTAAAAACACAAAACTTGAAGCTGTCTGTTCCCCATCCTTCCCAAGTGAGGTAGGTACAAACAAGGTTGTTTGTCACACTCAACTATTTTAAACCAGGAAGCACTTGGTTCACTTCTGTGAATTGTTCCCAGTACTTGTTTTCCGGGTGACACCCTTCAGTGGTAACCTGAAACAGTGACAGTGTACCTATCACCAATTTCCCACCTCCCAAGTCTGAAGAAGCAAGCCAATTTACAAAGGAAGACTTCCATCAGAGTCCACACGTGTATGCTGTTACTGCCCAAATCGTACCAGTAACGTTCTGCTTGGCAGCTTTGTTAGAACTCACCAGAACAACGATTGCAGCCACTATTGCAATTACTACCACTACAATGACAGCAATAAGGCCGGGAGTCAGAGACTTCATGGAAAACTCTGGTGCTATTTCATCAACATAGTAGACCACTGTCTTCTCAAGCTTCACTGGTTCGTTGTCAATGCTGACATTTAGCCCAGCATTATTATGAAAGATGGATTGACCTTTTACCTAAAACAGATAGGAAAAGAGAGACTTGCTAGCTCACATTGTAGCAGGCATTTATCTTGTCACAAGAATAATTCACCTTGCTTTATTAGCCAGTACACAGCCAGACTCCCGAGTGCAGTTCAAGACACACACCCAGCTTCTGGTAGACTTTACCCGTGACACACTTACATCTTTTTCAAAGTAGTAGGCCACATCAGCTATATCCACATCTCCGAATGATTTGTCTGAGGCATTTTGCTTCAAATCAATAGTAATGTAAGGGTTTTCGTACTGCAAAAAGGAAAAAAAAAGAGTATGGTATTAAGAAAGAGGTACTTTAAATCCAGCTATCAAATATTCACCAAAACATTATGATCCAGTTTGTGAACTTGCATCCTGGATCAAGTTTATGGTTCTTGAACTCAAGCCAACTGTTTACAGTAGGACTCAAATTCCACGTTTTAAGTGAAGCAAAGAAGTTATATACAGACTAAGGAGAGTGTAGTTTCTCAGCATTTCTGTTCAGCTACTTGCTGACTGCTCACTATTTTGAGAGCTTCTACTAGAATTTGTGCTGTATTGCATTAGTCAAATACAAGTTTAAGTCACTCAGAACAAAATGAAGTTCTGGTCCGTTACTAAACTTTATGTGCCTCTTACCAGAACACTGGCTATATAGCGGCCATTCAGCTGATAACGACTGGTAATGGTATCCGTGAAAAACCTGCAAGAATATGAAAGCCATGGCTGTAAAAAATAGTATTATTTCACATAAAGCATTTGAGAAGTAGAGAAGAATGGTGTAATTGTTTTCTTCTGCAGACTCTGTGGTGGGTGGACCTCACCTAGCAGCTAAACCCTCACCTAGTCTTTCACTTGCTTCCCCCTAGCACGATTGGGAAAAGAATCACAAGGGCAAAAGCAAAGAAAAAAAACAACAACCCTCATTGGGGTTAAAATAAGACAGTCTGGGAAGTGAAAGGGCTGGGTGGGGGAAATATAAAACCTCAAGTGATGTAAGTGCAATCAGTCATCACTGACAGATCAAAGTCCAGCCAACCTCTGAGCAATGGCTACTTGGGAAAAAACTTTCCCCCAGATCTACTGCTGAAGATGACACCATACAATATGCACTATCTGTCCAGTTAATTCACGTCAGGCCTGTCCCCTCTTCAGACTCTTGCCCATCCCCAGCCTACTCAGTGGGGCAGCAGTGAGGGTCTGAGAAGGCCCTGATATTATGTAAGCACTGTTCCACAGCAGCTGAAACACTGGTGGATTTACCAACACCTTTTTGGTCACTGGTCTAAAATGCAGCACCACACCAACTGCTACCAAGAAAATTAACTCTGCCCCAACCAAACCCAGTGCACTCTCTTCATACTAGAGTTCAATAACTCCTAACAGTGAAGATGCACTTACTGTAAAATAAACACCTGTGTTACACAAAAGAGCTTTACAAGTTTGAAGAGCTCAGAGGAAGAGCTAGAGGGCAGCAGCTTTTGTTCTGGAAAGGAGGTGATCTAATAGCTACAATTAGGATTTTGTTTTAATAAAATGAAAAAAAAAAGAAAAGAAAAAAAGGCTAAACTCTCGTTTTCCTCCTGCTACTTCTACGTAGTCTTTCTGCCATTTTTGTCAGTTTACTTTCTGAACAGTTTCATCATTCATTACCTTCCATTTCTTTCAGCATATTAATTTGAGGGAAAAAACCCTAGCAATCAATTTTAAATAGAAGGGAATCTCTTTAGCAGTTAATTTGTTTCCAATACAAATTAAAGCAATTCTATGAAGGATCAGTAGCTCACTTCTAAGATGTCTTAAAAATTAATTCATAGGTCTGACAATGCTTTTAGCAACTGTTTAGAAATACACTAGATATCTAGCAGGGCATGAATACACTACCATGACATATTACTATCATCACTTACTTCTTTAAAGATTCAGCATTCAGAGGAGCATCTCTCTCAGCATGTTTCATTTCAATAATGATCCACCTGAAGTACAATGAATATTCTTGAAGTACAGGCATATAAAACACACCAAAACAATCTAACCCCAGGCTAAAAAACAGAACAATGAGACAAAACCAAGGCAAGCAAAGTCTCTTCCAAACCCCTTCAACGTCTCCTCCTTTCTGAAGAAAAAAAACCCAGCAGTAACTAAGTCTTGATTGCTCCATCTTCATTCAAGCCCAGTGCATCATTCACGCAAGGCAGAAACTCATACAGGAATGTTTTCATGTCACAGCACACCCTGTTGAAAGACTTACATCGTTCTGACTAATTGATTGCACTTCAAGTCTGCATCATGTTTGTCAGTTCTTCTAACTCCAGCTGTATTCACACACCAACAGGTGGTTCCATTGCACTGCTTTGCCTTGAAAGCACCACTGTTTTCACACTCAGGATCATAGAGGCCATCGGTATCTTCAAATGCATCTTTTGGTTTCTCACGACGACCCGATTTTGAGCCCATCACTTCTGCTTTCATTAGCAGGCATTTTGAAGTCACTAAAAATAATCAGAAAGTCGCGTTAAGCAGCATCAGACCACGCATGTCCAAAACAGAGGTCTGAGTCCGTACAAACAAAAGGTTACATCAGCGGCAGCTAGATTCGAAACCATTACACGGAAGAAGAGATATCTAATGTGTAGGTGGTGCATAAAATCAATACAACTGGGGTATGTCAGCCTCTCAAGGCAAAGGCCTAACAAATCCAGCCTTCGGACTTAGAAAATCGATTTCTCACAGGTAGAGGCTTGCTCACAGATTATCTGAGCTTGAACCCAGAGTGAGGTCCTGTCACAAGGCTTTCCCCTTTAGATTTGTAGGAAAAGTGAGAATATGTGATTGCAAGGAAGCTAAACATTCATCTTCAAAAAATTCTTGCCACTGGAGAACAAATATTGAGGAGGAGACGTGAGCCTACATCAGCACAAGCAGAGAAACCCTGAACGCTTATCTTCCAACACCGGTTGACCTGGAAGACCAGGAAGAACTCCTTCCTTGCCTCCATTATTTGCTGGGAACACAAATTCTCACATATTCCCGGCGCTCTGCGGGCGCGTTTCTGTGCCACCAACACGGCCGTGCCCTTTTACTCACGGGTGGTGCAGTCCACGGTGACACCGGAGCCGATGGCGTCGCAGCGGCACCGGCCGCTCTCCACTCTGCAGTTGGTAACACGCTTGTTCTTCTCACAAACACACGCTGCAAGAGAAGCGCGGCCGTGAGCCGGGCACCGCGGGGCACAGAGCCGGGCACCGCGGGGCCAGCGCCCCCCGCGCTCCGCCGCCGGGCAGGACAGACAAAGCCGCCCCTCGCCGGCCAGGCAGGGCGTGCCCGCATCCCCGGCTTCCCCCCCGGCCAGCCGCCCTCCCTCCCTTCTTTCCCGATCGCCGGGGCTCCCCTCGGGGCGCGGACAAAGGGGCGCTGTTGGGGCCGGGCGCTCCTGCCTCGTCCGCAGGGGGAGAATAGTGTCGCCATTTGGCGACACAGGGCGCTCAGCGGAGCGGCCCTTTGGAGAGCGGAGGGGGTCCCGGGGCGGGGGAGCTCGGCTAGGAGCGGGGCGGACAGAGGGGTGCGGGCACTCACAGCTCTGGGCAGAGACGGCGGCGCAGAGCAGCAGCAGCAGGAGCGCAGCCCCGCAGAGCGGCTTCATGGCTGGGGCGGGCGGCGGGGCGCGGAAAGGCCGCGGGAAATCCTCGGGGACGCGGGCAGAGAGGGACCGGTGTGTGCGCGGCAGCGGCGGCAGAGCGGTGTGAGCCGCCCGACAGGTTCCGCAGGTGGTGGTGGGTGCGCCGCGCCCTCCCGGCTCCAGTTACACCTGGGACGCGCGGGGGGAGCGGCGGTGGCGGCGCGGCTCCTCCCCCGAGCCCGCCGGGCGCGCTCTTAAACCAGCGCCGCGCCCGCCTCCCCCCGCACCTGGGCGAAACTGGATGGGACAGGGCGGGACCTAGTCCCGCCCCGGTCCCGCCCCAAGAGCGCCTCGCCTGCGGAATGGGAATGGGAATGGGGAGGGGGAGCAGCCGTGCGAGGGGTGTTCTGAGGCCGTGCCCGCTTTTTACCAGGGCTGTGAAACCACCCCGCCTGGGTGGAGGCGCCGTTGGGGGAGCCGGGGGACAGCTGCCCCCGCCGTCGAGGGGAAAGTGTTAGTCATCGCCAGGAGCTCTCGGCGTGTTTGCCCTGTGACACACGAGCAGAGCCCAGGTCCCTCCCGGCTCCGGGCTTCCCGCGCCTGCCGGTGACCTTCGGAGCCCCGGGCAGCCCTGTGGTCTTTGCCCTGGCCTGGTGGCCCCGGGCTCTTCCCTTGGGACAGGCGGGAGGTGTTTCCACTCCCCTCTCGGCGAGCCGAGAGCAAGCAGAGAATACTCGCACTTCATAGTGAGCTTTGTTCGCATCCGGGGGTGCCGTGTGAACTACTCCGTGCTTGACATAAAATCTGATAATTACTCAGTAATTTAAAAAAATAAACTCCAATTTGTGTAGAACGAACACTTTAGTAAGGATCTTTACTGATTATGTGTTTTTGTTTTATTTTCAGTTTTGGTTCCTTTCTAGAATACATAGTAGATGTCTCTACCTCAAGGTTGCTCTGAAGATACACTCCTGGTGCTGCAGTACCCTCATTTCTTCGCTGAGGAAAAAGTAGTTCTGAGTGCTTTGTCTCTGAGCAGCGCAGCTCTGTGAGAACCTACAAAATGGGAGGTAGTGCCAGAGCCCTGCCAGGTTTCTGAGGAGGAAACACCGGTAAGCTGGCTGCAGGCTTTAAGATGGCTTTCCAAGGTGTAAACGCAGTGACAAAATGGAAGACAAAAGATAGGTATGGTGCACCAGCAATGCTTTGTGAACCTTGAGTTTATTTATTCAGTTAAAAAATATGCATAGATCTTTCTAAAAGATATATTAGCACCCTAGAAAAACAAGTTATTTTAGTACAGGATAAAACCAGTATAATATTCTGCCAAAAAACTTGACGCTTCCTCTTACCAGTTCGGTGTACAATAAAAACATGTTTCTTCTTTTGCATATGTAGACGTCAGTAAGTGAAACGGTTTGAAAATTTTGCATGTTTGAAGTAAAACTGCCAGTGAACTACCTTAGTGCCTGTGCAGCTGTGTTTGTGTTGTACTTTGTTTTGTATGTTTTTTTTGTCTTTAGTGCCCTGCTGCTGTCTCAGATGGGTCTGAAATAAAGGACTGCTCTTTGGATTTGCTCCTGGTACAGCCTGAATCAGAGTTTTGCAGCATTTATCTTGATCCTTTTTGTGGTTTTGTGTGGTTTCTGATTGATAAGTATATTCTTCTGCTACGCTTATCAAAGACTCAAAAGGAAAGATTGGCCCAGCAAGATGAAAACTTGGGAAGACTAAAGTCTCAGATACAGACTTCTTGCATTGCTTTCATTGAGTAATAGCATTTTGCAGAAAGATGTGTAGGATCAATAAGCTCAGAAATGCCTAGTTTACTATAAACCTCTTATTCCGTGTTAAAGTACTGGTTTCTTTGAGATGATAAGAGCTGTCTTGTCATTATCAAATTGCCAAGCTGACCTATGTAAGCCTTGATAATAAGGACGAATAAATTTTATGATAGGCTTTTGCCTTTATTTTATTTATTTGTTTTTTTAATACATAAATGTTGAAGAACAGAACAGCCTGGGTACAGTTAGTCCTCCTTCTTCTCCTGTTCCTCGTTCTGTGTAGGTAAACCTCTCTGCCTAGTTTTATAAATCCAAGCAGTCTTGAAATCTTGGAGTGACTGCTGCTGAAAGTTGCCCTGCTTCTTTCTATAACCACCTTCAAATACCATATAGGTATCTTTGTTGTCAAAAAATAGCTATAACCCTTAGTATCTAGCAGCTGAATGGTCTTGGGGTATTTGTGTGGACTAGAGCCTCTCACAATGTATTTTGGCACTCTTGTGTTGTGACAGGTAGCAAAATGTGAGTTAGCACCTCTAGGAAGTACTATGGTAACTCTGCTATAAACATAGGTTCATCATGCTTCTTTTTGTAGTATAGCATTTAATTTGGCTCCAATTTGCAGGGAGCTACCTTGCTACCTCTGGTCTCGCCAGATTTCTAAATGTGAAAAAATTATTGTTTAAATGTTGCTCAGTATTTTTGAAGGAGAGTTGCTCTACATGCGGTCATTCACCAGCAAGGCTATAGAAATGAGGGACCATTCACAGCAGAGTTAATCTTATCCTCCTTCCAGGTTATTTTGAGGGCAGCGTCTCAATAGAATCAGTGCCAGTGGAGCAGACAAGAGGCTAAACAAGTACAAGGACCTGAGTTTTGAAGTTTGTTACACAGGTACCTTGGTGTCTCAGGGGTTGGGAGGCAGTGTCATTTTTGTACCTTTTGTGGTGCTTGTACTTCTTTGTGCTAAAATATGTGACCATATTCAATTGCTGTTCTATATTAACTTTACTCAGTACACAACTCTTAAAGCTAAGGCCTTGCATATTGGTTATAAACAGGATGATTTTATCAGCTGTTGGACATACCTCCTCTTATCAAATAGCTGACTGCTGATTAGGCAGTGCAGTGTAGGCTAGTTGTGGTTTACTCTTATTGAAGCATAATTATAGCTCAGACAAATTATAATTTAAATGCTAAGAGCACATTACTGGCTCTGCTATATAGCAAAAAGAAAAAAATTTGTCACCAAACTCTACATACATGAAGTATGTAAACTTACATTAGGAAAACTCATGTCATCTATATCTTTCTACTTTTGCTCTAATTTACATCGGATCCAGATCTGTTTGGAAAATAAAGTATTAGTTGACTAAAATACTCAAGAGGCACTAATTCTAGGGGGAGATTTTCTATTGACTTGAGTGAATTGTGAATCAGATCCAAGGAGATTAATCCAGCTCTTTCTGAAGCCAGTAAGAAATAGTGTGATACAGGGATATGACATGAGGTCATTTCCAGGTCTCCACTAGAAATCAGGTAAGTGGGCTTTGTGAAACTCCCCAGGCACAGAAAAGCGACAGAAACTGCTTTCAGGGAAAGTCGCAAGGATGTGTGAGTCACTCCCGAAGTATCAGGAAACGATGCAAGGTGGGGCTGTGACATGCACTGTGGTCAGCAGATCAGAGAGATGAGAGAGCCTGATCAATGCCACTGGGTATTTGGCAATCTCGGTCTAATTGAGATTCTTCGGAGGCTGAAAACCTGATTGGTTTTGGGTGTCCCCTTCTAAAGATAACCAGAGTCTCATCCCTAGAAAATGGGTCATCTACGATACCAAATTGTGAAGCATAGTCTTATTAGTCTTTCTCTAACAAAATTAATGGCTTTTGAAAATTCATTACATTTAACTGGTTAAGGCTGACAAAGATAGAAACAGTCAGAAACACTGATGCTCAAAAGTGCCAACAGTTATTTTGGACAGCAGATATTGCTACATATATCATTGTATTATAGACTTGCTCAGGAACTTTTTATTAGGACAGCTTCAGAATGTTTGCATTCAATTTTTTTTTTGTCAGACTTCATCATCGGCATAGAATGAAACCTTGAAAGAACTGTAGGAAGAGGATAATATTGAGAAATTATGTACAGTACCTTGTCCATGATGTGTTTCAGAAGATCCCATGTTGTCACAAATCAACACATGCTGCTGCTCAAAGGACTGTAATAAAACTGGTGCGTCTGTGTATTTTTCCTGACAGTTTGAAAACCACCAGAAAACAGGTAAGTCTTGTTACACTGATTTGAATAATGAGAACATTTGGAGTCCTGGAGAACTTAAATGTCCTGGCCATATGGAGGTGGTCAAGTATAGAGCCAATAAGAAAATTAATGAGCAGTCATGCCTTTCTGCTAGACTAACTACTGTTAAGAAACACTGTAAAAAAAAAAAAACAAAACAGAAAAAAAGAGCTATTTTATATGTTTGGGTCTTTTTTGTCTGTTCCTAGATCATGACTTGTTTTTTTTAATAATAACACAGTGTTTGTGCATTTTGACAAAACTGTCATGCACACTGAAGATGGAAATTAGTTCAGAGGCAGTGGCAGCCCTCACGAAGCTGTCTTTGGCTTCAGAAGCCCGCAGCTTGGGTCTCTAGCAGGTTGGAGACCTTTGAAAGTAAGAGTAGCTACTAAGAGGTACAGTGCTGTTGGTTCAGAGGTTCATAAAACTAGACAGGGTGTAGCCACAGAAGAGAAATGCTCATGCAATTAATGTATGTTCTATTTGTGTCTTTGAGGATTATAGAAACCAACCTGTCTGATACGTTGAGGCATCCTCACCTCTCTGCCAGGGCTTAGTCTTAACTCCAGAGGGTGGGGCCAGTAACAGGTTTGTCACCCTCATCTTTGCTTACCTGAAAATGCATTTCCATGGCTCTCACACTGACAGCATTTTTAGAACATCTATTGTCAGCATTCAAAGCTGACAAAATAAACAGCATTAGGTGTAAAAACGGTAATAACTCCTCATCCAGACTACTGCACAGCCGTGAGGCAAACCTAATTTCAAACTGTGCCCAATCCCTCAAGTTTATAGCATTTGGAAAGGGCTCAGAGGAAAACACTAGATCATAAGTCGTAGTAAAAGCATCTCTGTTTACATTAAAATTGTTTCAGTTTTGGCATTTAAAATACTTTATCTCCCCCTTTTAGTCATTCTCTGTGAAAGAAGATACAGACAGAACTTTGTCATAACACTTGTTGAAAACTGAGAGAGTCCTAAGTAGTTTTTAACAGGCTTGATTGTGTGACAACCTCTCTGGGCTGTAGGCAGAACTGGAGCAGATGGTTATACAGAGTTGTCCTTCCTCTTGGTGGGGTGTTATCAGAAGGCACAATGAGTACCTCTGTCATAAAACCTGCCATTGAATTTGCTTGTGCTGGACTTGTGCAGGTTGCTATGGTGCTAGTGAGCAGTGTGGATTTACTGTAACCCCCAGTAACAACCCACGGACACGGCTGTACCTGGCAGTGAGCAGAAGCCATGTATTCCTCAACGAAAACAGGGTCACAGTGTGCACACAGCATGCAGTTTCCAGGGAGCAGTTAACATGCTGTAAATCCCCACCCACTCTTGCCTCACTCTAATTTGTGTGCATAGTCATACCCCAAGCAAAGGTGAATAAATACACCCATGAGCTGGGCAGCAAATCTCATCCCACAAACACTGACACAACGGACAGCAGAGAGTGGGGTTAAAAGAGCTGGGCATGCCATTAGCGTTTTGCTTTTTTTGTCCCTTGCTGAAATAAATTGTTTTTGTGTTGTGACTACTTTCACAGTTCATGAGTTTCCCTTATTTTTTCCAGTTAGCAATAGCTGTTACCAAAGTTCATCTCTTTCTCTTCGTACTTTAATTTACAGCCCTTGTATTAGTCATTTTATTGCTTCAAACTCTGAGTGAAAGAACTTTTACAACTTGTGATTACTGAACTTGGTGAAACAAGAAAGCTTTTTGACCTGTTGTGGAGTAATTATAGAATCCATTGCTTGTAGGGAAGGGCATTAAATGTTTAACAAACTGTGGCAATTCTAATTTAACTGTGTGGAGCCTGGACCATTGGATGAGAGCTAAAAAAAAGTAAATCCTGGACTTTTTCCAGGTCACATTTTAACTTGTCAGGTTTTAATCTCTCAAGGGCTGTCCTTGAAGTTTTGCCTTCCCACTACTGAACTTGATGCTGCCCCTTTCCTAGCAGTACAAGAGCATGGGCACCAAATTATTTGCATGTGAAAACAATATGCTCTTGCTTCAGAAATTATAGCTACACTACTTTTGATTAATCCTTTCATGAGGTGAGTCTTCTGAATGCCACGCCATGCAAATACGGCTCTTGACAACAGAAAAATTGTCCTGTCTTAATTACCACTATTGTTTTATATTATAGGGGCTGTGGTCATGGACAAAGATTCAATTGTGTTCAACAGTATAAAAACAGAGAATAAATAGATACTGTGTTTAAAAGAGTTTGTGACCTCAATTATGTGACCAGTAAACTTTGAAAACAAGATGAGAAAGATTTGGTGAAATTTACACATTTTGCCCAGTTATAGAATCATGACAGCTAGCTAAAAGTTTGAAGGCTCCCACCTATTCTTTAGCCACGCAAACAGCTATTATTTAGGAAACTTGCCTTCAGGAAAAGAATTAGGATGTTCTTTTGAAAGCACCAATGTTTTTCTACTTTTGATGTTCATAGATAATAAGATATATTTCCTGGGTAATAGGTTACTTGGATGTTTTGTAGTTTAGTGTATTAATGTGTACGTAAACCTTACATCAGTGATGCAAAGCACTTGTGTCATTTGCCAGATGGAATGAAACATTTTTTAGCTAATATAATTTTGTACAAATGATTTCTTAAGTCAAATTCTTGAAACTTTCTACGTTCAGCTACATTTTCACCTGGAAGATTTTTGAAGTCTGGTGTTTGTTAGTTCTTTCTGAGAGGAAAGAGGAGTAAAGGAAAAGGGGGAAAGTTCCCATTTTCCAGTGTGAATGTAGGCAATCCAGTCCCTCTGCGCATGCACAGCACACGGGCAGCGCCCTGGGCACAGTTGCACACACCTGCTCCTGCACCTGCCTATCAGGAAGCCTGCTGCTCTTGGCATCTGGAACAAATGGCTCCAGGACCATGGAGGTAGAGAGGAGTCCTGTTTATTGGGGCTCTTGGCACAATTCAGCATGAAGAAACAGCATGGGCACAACTGGATAACAAATATAGCCGTAGTTATTAAATACTTGCAAATCCAAAATGCAATCTTCAGTGGCTAAAAAAGACTTAGAATATGGTGGATGATGTCAGAAGGTTCAAAAGACACTTAAAGGAGAACACTGCAGATAATCTCCTTTCCCTTTAATGTAAAATATGCACAGCTAGTTTTAAGTTACTGATGTTGAGAGATCATTCATCATTTGTGACATGATGGTGAAGACCTAATGTACTCTATCTCATCTATTTATTTTTACAGAGAAATTGGAACTCTTCAGATAAGACTACTCTATTTCATTTACAATCATCACACAGGTGCCAATCCTTAAAAATAAATCTTAAAGTCTTCCCCTGTCTGCTTTGAATTAGTTAAGTTCATACGGGATATATCAGTCTATTTACAGTAGGAATGAACAAGTTCAAACTTATGTCCCAGGTATTTTATGAAGATTTGTTGCTGCAGAGTGCATGGCTGTTTTGAAGTATGCAAGAGCAGCATGTTTAAACATGTACTGTGCTTGCTGGCAGCCTCCCCTTTCCTTTACCATTTGCTCTATTAGTCTAGTCACTACACTTCTTGTTCACTACATAATTTCCAAATAATTTTTTCCTTCTAGCTCCTGAATTTCTTAGTACCTGAGAATAACTACAGCTGTTCTGCAGCTTAAATATTAGAAAACACTGTTGTATGCAGAGATGTTCTTTTCAAGTAAACAAAGCTGGAAACCATTTTCCTGCCCATTCGTCCATCAGTGACATACACTTAAGTGGCATGGAACCATTTTTAATTTTAGTCATACTGTAACATTTGTCAAAAGCAAGGACTAAATGCAAGGCACCTTTCCAGTATCCTTGCTTACTACTCCAGTAGCAAACTGGTAAACTTTGTTCAGCCTGTTATGCTTCGTCCTAGTCCAGGTACCATGATGCCCTAATAATTTGTTTCACACCACTCATCTAAATTCTTACTCTCTCTCTTTTCCCACATATGAAACAGGTTTCTGGTGAAAGATGTGGGTTCAGGTGGTTCATCTGTTCCTCTTTAACTTTAGTTTGCTCCTGTGACTTGCTACACCCTTTACTGTGAAATAATTAACCTGATGTCCAAAGCTTACTTTTTAGATGTTTCATGTTTCAGTTTCACTATGGGTCTTTCGGAATGGAGCTCTCAATCCATGAGCTTTTCCTTTAGAATGGATTTGATTGAGAGGTCAAGTTCTCCCAGCAGGATCAGCAGTTATCTTTACAGGGAAGAGAGTTTTTTTTCCTATTTCATGCTCTGCAGGAAGTAGGAAAATCTCTAACTGAAAAATACATATTTTATTTGGGATAATGATCTGTATTTACAAGAATCAATGGTGGTTCTTCATGACTTTATTTGAAAAGAAATACCAGGTGTTTTACCTGTGGTACTTTACCTTTCTTAGGCAAAAAAAAAAACAAAGAAAAAAAAAGTGTCACTGGATAGGATATCAGGAGCCGAAATATATATTGAATAATAGAAATTGATATTGAAAATATAAAAATCTGAAAAATAAGTATGTATATCCTACATAATCCTAATGTAATTTACAAAAATACTATTCCTGTGTTTTTCTTCAGTGATGCTTCTTAATCTATCTGTAAACAACTCCTCCACTGAAAAATTTTAAGTCTTTTTTTTTCATTTAAGGGAATCAAACTGCTCTGCAGCTGCCTTTTTGGACTAAATTCTGAATAGCAATATAACTATATGTGTCATATAATTGAGTTCCAATGTGTATATGGAATTTTTTTTTCCCCCGGAAATAAGGTTTTGTAAGAATCCCAGGTCTTTCAAGCCCAGGTCTTAGTAATTTTATTCATATAAATCTTATATAAAATATAGACACATATTTATATTTATATAAAATTATTGACAAATGTGTATATTAAAAATGTAATTTAAAACGGTGATTACATATAGAGATGAAGAGTGGCTAAACTGATTTAATGACCACCTACAGGAAGGGTTAGGAAAGAGGTGTAACATAAAACCCTGTGTGTTATGCTGGACAAATGCTGCATTGTCTCGGTTCAAATTGCTGGTGGTGAAACAGCGCTCCCTGATGTCCAGCAAGCGACTTGGGAGTCCAAAAGCTCCACTCTTCCCGATATTCTTGGATGAATTGTTCAACAACCTTCTGAAAATTGTAGTTCATAAAAAGCAGAGTTGGGAACCAGTTAATTCCACTATCTCATGCAGAGGACTTCGAGTCAGGTAAAGTTTTGTTTCTTTATTCTCACTGGGTTCAGGAATCAGCCTTTCCATGTTGATGTTTTTCCATAATGCTTTCGAGCTGAATTCTTGAGTCATCCCCATCTCAGTCCTACCTCAGGCTGCAGAGTCCTGCAAGGAAAGAAAGGTAGAGTTCCAGACATTCTCACAGCTCTCTCTCACAAGTTCACTTTCCTCAAGAACCTGATCCAATGTTATGCAAGGGTCTGAATCAGAGCAGACACCTCAGTTCTGGCAGGCTGGGGACAATACATGGGTGGAAGAGTCACAATACCTGTTCAATAACTTGATTGTGACAGATTTTTGAGTGAAAAAAGAAGTCTTTTAATATCTTGTTGAAGAACTGCCAGCCCAAAAATTATTATAGAAGTGGGGGACCTACCAGAAGCTCTGTGTGGATAAAGACTGACATTGTAAGTCACTTTTTTGGATGTAAAGGTATAAAGAATAAGGAAGCATGCATGGCGCAGTTATCATTGCAGCTTCATGTTTTGCAGTAGGGAAAAAAAGGAGATTTTTTTCCTGGTCCTAAAGATTTAGATAGTTATGTGGAAGTTTCTGTAACCCGCCTTTCTCTGTTTTTTCACAGTTATCAAATGAACAGTAGTTAATTGATGAGTATTTTGAATTCCTTAGATGAAAAGTGATATGCAAAAACAGAGAACAATTAATGCAGGATAACTCACTGTAAATAAGTGTCCAAGAAGAGAGACCCTCAAAGAAGCAGACTTTTGCCCTACCGATGCATTTGGTATTATCTCCACCTTGTTGTCAAGTTTTCTGATTTCAGCCTGTCCCATACAGATATGTTGTTAGTTGGTACATTTACCACTTGGTATGTTTTTTATCTCTCTCCCTGATCAGAAACTTGGCATGATCTTTCTCTGAATATCCCAGAGCACGTGAATAATTTAGCAAATTATTAATAGAAGATGAGGAAGGTGTAAAGAGGCCTCTCTTCTCATTACCATAACAAATTAGGCCAGTTACACTTTAATTGGCCTGCACAGGGGGAAACAATGAAAATGGATGTCTTGCCATCTTCCTAGGATAAATCTTTAGCTCTTCTAAGAAAAGGCAACAGTAAAATTTCACACTGAATCTTAGTAGCAAAGGGATTTTTTTCACTCTTCTTGCATTTCAATAGACTGCCTCAGACTAATTGCACACTACTACCTGCATTAATTGCCTCTGTAGAAAGGTAGCAGCAGTGTATCCTGTACCTCTATGTTTAATGATCTTTAGAGTCAGGTATCCCTCCTCCTTCGAGTCCTGTGTCTCCTGGGGAGATATTTATCAGCGTGGGGAGATGTTTTAGTCATAGAATGATTTGGGCTTGAAGGGACCTTAAAGATCACCTCGTTCCAATGGGCTGGGTGGGACACCTCCCACTAGACCAGGTTGCTCAGAGCCTCATCTAGCCTGGCCTTGAACACTTCCAGGAATGGGGCATCCACAGCTTCTCTGGGCAACCTGTGCCTTGTCACCACTCTCTCCGTAAAGAATTTCTGCCTAACATCTAATCCAAGCCTACTGTCAAATAGGATCCATTCCCCCTTATTGTGTCAAGGGAGGGAGGACGGATAGATGGATGGTTGGCAGTGCTGGCTGTCGGGCGCACAGGCCCCAGCCAAGCTCGACGCTGCCTCAGGGTGGCGAGGCGAGCAAGAGGCGGTGCCGCCAAGCCCAGCGCCCGCCGCGCCCCCGCTCCCATTGGCTGCCGCGCCCTGGGCGGCAACGGGGGGGCGGGAGGAGAGAGCGCCCCGCTGCTCGATTGGCTGGGGCGGCTGCCCCGCGCACGCCGATTGGCTGCGAGAGACGCCACTCGAGGCGCGGAGGGGGCTGAGGGAGGCGGGGAGCGGCGGGCACGGGTGGCTTCGGCGCAGGGAGTCGAGATCGCAGCCTCGCCTCAGGGACCTTTCGTGTTCCTGCCGGGCCACCCAAGAGCTGAGGAGCCACGTAGGTTGCGGTGAGCCAGCCTCCAGCAGCCTCCCGCCGAGAGACCTACAACAGGCGTAAATACATTTAATCCCGGCAAAAAACACCCTTCCTCACTCTCCATTTGATATCCCCTTAAATTTTGCGGTTACAAACACCACAGGTACGTTTCCTTGGTTGTGCCTTCAGGGTATGTCCAGCTTGAGGGATAAGTTTAATTCCCAAAGGCAATTAGGAGCTCAAGACTTGATTTTAGTATTACATGCCTCAATCACAGTTCTGCTGCGTTAATTCTATTAATATTCCTCTTAAAAAACGACACAATCACAAACTGGAGGGAAGAACACAGTTTTTTTTTTGGTAGATCTAATTGTGTGGAGCTACAAGGACCTGAAAAAACAGCAACTTTTCCTGGAAAGACTCTTTTCCCATTTTCCAAAGTTAACTGGAAAAAGAAAAATTGAAGGCTTCTTCTACTGGGGAAAAAGAAAGCTTTTTAAAATTAGAACTAGATCAAAGAATTCTACGTGTCTTAGGGCACAAGACTTAGATAGATAATCATACTGATAAAATTAATTTTCCATCATCTGACATACAAGCTCTACTGAAACATTTCATGAAAACAAAAGAAATGTACTAGTGCTGAAACTGACTATTTTTGTAGTAAATTTCTTCTTGTTTTTTTAACAGGAACCTTTGCTTAACGAAATGAAACACAATCTGGTGTGTCAGACACCGCCCACTGTCACCGTTCATGTAAAATCGAGTACATCCAGATCACATCAGCAAAAAAAACTTACCAGACTAAAGCGACCTGCTTTTAAAGACCATCAAGAAAATTGTGAAAAAGGGGTTCCTAGTCAGAAATATAAGTGTCCCAAGGGACCATGTCTAGTCATTCAGCGTCAGGAAATGACAGCTTTCTTTAAATTATTTGGTAGGTTAATAATGTGAGATATGAATGAATTTAATAGAATGAATAGAATGTTTTCTAAGCTCAGTAATTTTGAGAGTGCTTTTTATACCAAAACTAATGGCAATTCTTTATCAAAATGTTTTGTTGTTGTATTTTGGTATATATTTAATGCTTAAGTTAAAAGTACAAGGGCTGCCAAACTGATAAAAAGTATCTTTTTTTAAACTACAAATGAAACCAAGGTGGTTTGCTACTATTTATTTTATGATAATTTTCCTTCCTATTTTCTCTTATATTTTAACAAATACATGTAAAACAACGTGCATCTTGTTTTACACAAGGCCTAGAAAAAGGACTGCTTGTCTCTCATATGTGTAATTTACTGTGGGAATAAACTCCTGGGGGGAGAAGTGGAGTGGGAAGTTGATCTAAGGAGCTGGAGCATCTCTTCTTTATTCATGTCTCTTTCATATAAAGTTTTATATTTATTTATTTTAGTAAAGACTTTAAGTAATAGTGGGAGATTACAGCTGGTTTTTATTTGACCCTTAAATACAGCAGTGAATGAGAGAGAGTTTGTGGTAATTATGGTACATGGTCATGGACAATGAAACACTGACCAAAAATAAGCAACTATTGCCCTATAAAGGCTGCCAGGTAATCAAGGTGCAAGATCTCAGCAGTCTGTAGTTCCTCTGAAATAATGGTGTGCTGTCACCTGGAAGCATGTAATGCAGGAAGAAATTATGCAAATAGAAAAAAATACTGGTTATTTTTCACTTTTACCTGCTGTTACTGAGAATGGATGAAATGCAGTCAACAGATTTTCCACCTTGCCTTTCTGGTAGAGTTCGTTTTCTTTTGTCATGCAAGCTTTTTTCACACCTGACCTCTCCTCCTGCCTTAATTTCTCTGTTCCCTACTAGTGGGTCTAGCTTCTTTGCTGTTATTTGGTTTAATGAAAGACCGCCTGTTATTTATTTATAATACCTTCTAACATAAACAGTTTTGGTGTTTGAAATGCTACAGCTTTCTCTTGTTACAGATGATGATCTAATCCAAGACTTCCTTTGGATGGACTGTTGCTGTGAAATTGCAGACAAGGTAAGTGTATTTCCTTCTTAGTTAATAAACATATATTGAGTGAGAAATCTGCCCTTAATTACTTGATACTTTAATGCAAATACAGACTATCATCTTTTTATAATGGTTTCACATGAAAGTTTCAAGAAACTTAATTCATGCCTTCCTCATTGTTAAAAATGATGAAAATATCTTGGTGAAAGATGTGTGAATCAATTTAGGAAATACTACACCTAAATAACACATTAATACTTCATTTTACATTTTAAAACAGTATCTCTTGGCAATGACTTTCGTTTATTTCAAGAGAGCTAACTTCACACCAAGGGAGCATACCAGAATCAATTTCTTTGTGGCTCTGTAAGTACTTTAAAATTATCTGGTTTCATTAGGAACTTTGCATTATTTCTTTATGACACTGATAATTATAAGATGTGATGAGACTTCCTTGAGGCAGTATATAAACAACCTGATCTAGGGGGTGACATCCCTAGGGGATGGCAGGGGAGCTGGAACTAGGTGGTCCTTCAAGCCCCTTCCAACCCAAATCATTCTGTGGTTCTATGATAATCTTTACATACTGTACATAAATAGTGCAAATTCACCATTCTTCATGTGATAGAACAAGCTTGAGTAGCAGGGGTTGCTTGCATTGTTGTAGTGATACACACAGTGGCATTCTGCCTACCAAACTGAATCTGGGAGCTTCTTAAAGCATTACAAGAAATACATGCAGGACAATACACAGCAACATATATGTGGTTCATAGATGCTTTTATAAAACCCTATTTCATATCTTTGCCAGCCTTTAAGGCATTTGTATCAAAACATTTCACCATGACAGGCCTATCAGGAGTAACTTGTTATTAAAGTTTCCGTCAACATGATTTAAATCAACTGTAAAAACATTGCTAGAGAATTTGTGGTAACTTTTTTGAGCAGTTGGAAAATGCCTATACTTTGAAACAGTGGTGGAATCAGTAATCCAGGCCTACATAACCCTCTGTATCTGGCAGCAGAGGGTTCTGCATTTTCTTTCACAGTGTTATGGTGCTCAAGTCATCTTTTTTGGTAACATAGCTTCTCAGATGCTCTGATTTGCACACTAGTGCAGGGGCAAAGGTGGCTGTTCCTTCTACTGTCACTGGTACTGTAGGTGACATCCAGATAGAATGGAGGAGGGAGCCATCTGACTCTACTGAAGGGGGAAAAGCCAGGCCAGGACAGTGAAAGGATTAGAAGGAGACAAAGGGTCTGGTGAGACTGGGACTAGAGAGAATACTGGGGTCAGGAGCAAGTGATAAAACTGGGGAGGAGACTAAAAGTCCTAATTTTTTAAAAGTGTAATTTACAGGAGTTTAGTATCAGGTGGATCCAGAGGAAGTAAACATTTTCCTGTTGTCTCAGAAGACAATCCAAAACTAAAAGTAACAGAAGTGAACAAAGGGAAGAACAGAGACATTTTTAAAAATAATTTAAGTTTTTCATTTATAACTGAAGGTAGACCTGTATTTAGTTGTTTGCTCCTAATTTAATATGAGCATTGTAATTTTCCAAGAATAGCTAAAATCCATAAAGTAAAAAATTTAAAGTTTAAGATTTCACTAGATAGTTTTAACCCTTATTTAAAGAATTTAAAGAATCAATCAGAAACTGTTCAGTTTAGTTCAAGCATTTCTTGCCAGCTTGGAGAAAGATGTCAGGATATGTTAGTTCTTGCTTATCTACTCATTTAGGAAACTCTAGGGTAAAACAGTTTTTATAAAAAGCTTGGGTTTTTTTACCCAAAGGATGCATATGGAACTAATTAAGAAAATACCGTCTTCCAGAAAGACGACTGTATTTTGTTAGTGTTTTTCCCTATGTCTGTTATTTTATCTTAGAAATCATTCTAATATAGTGGTTTAAGATTGAATAATATTTACAAGCATAAACATATATATATTTGAAGGTATCTGGCAAACACAGTTGAAGAAGACAATGAAGAAGCAAAGTATGACATTTTCCCATGGGCTTTGGGCAAAGCCTGGAGAAAGCTCTTCCCTGATTTCTTAAAGTTAAGAGATCAACTGTGGAGTAGAATTGACTACAGGGCTATTGTAAGCAGACGCTGCTGTGAAGAGGTAGGGAGGGAGATTTCATTTTGTAGATGCTGAAACCACAACAATTAACACCAGCTAACAATTCAGCTCTGTACAGTTTTTTCCCTAAAGTAAACAGACAATCCATGGGAAAGAACAGATGCTGCTAAAATGTAATGGTCCATTTCTTCCCCATGATATTTTTTCCTTCTCCATTTAAAATACATTGTTTGAAACTGTGTTTTTAAAGTAAAGTAGAATATTTTATATTGCACTACTGTTAAAAGTGAAGTTTCTATTGTCTAGAATCTGCTTCATGCAAATGTTTTTTATTTAAAATCTACCTTAATTTGTTTCACTTCATCCACTTTAGAAATAATTTTGTGTGCTTTACAGTTTACAAGAAAAAAATATATTCCTCGCTTTTCAGGTGAAGTGTGTATTTGGAAAAACCCTTGTTATGCTCTAAGTACATAATGTTTACTTCTAGATGGTGGAAAAGAAAATCTCATTTTCTCTAGAGGCCCATTTCTGGGGAGGGGATTAGATGCTATGGGAAAAGCACAAGGAACAAGGCGAGTGCAGGATGCTTTTCCTTGCAAACCCTCCCAGCTTCCCACCGTTGTTATTTCAGTGATGATGAACACTGTCAGTTGATGTTTAGCAGCTGGTCAAAGACACCATCTTGTGTCCAATATCCCAAGCATGAGCTAGTGTTTGATACCTGACTGGTATCTGCCTAAGGGAGCAAACCTTCCAGTGGGACAGTATGAGACAGATAAGAGATGATGCCCATTTCAGCTACGTTAATTCCCTGCCAGACACTAACGGGATCTCTTGTTTTCAGCTGTATGTTTTCCCATTATTTTTACTCTTCCTGATCCCACGGCTGTTCCCATAGGTGATGGCTATAGCTCCAACACATTACATCTGGCAGCGAGAACGCTCTGTGCACCACAGTGGAGCTCTGAGGAATTATGATGATCAAGTGCAGCTGCCCCGAGGACCCAGTGCTACTCCTACAGACTGCCAGCTCTGTGGTAAGAAAGGCAGATTTGTACGCCTCGGATTATCATCTTCGTCCTCATCTACTGATACTTTGGAGATGATGGAATTACACTCATCCCAGAAATTGAAGGACACCTTTTCAACTGAAAAAATGCTCATCGACTCTCCTTCTTATAAAGCCCAAGGTATGGTTTAATATTGTAAATAATATTCCATTAGTTTAGGCAACTGGGGCCATATTTGCCCTTCAGAGTGCTGCAGGGACTGCTCTGTCCCTCCCTATCACACCTTGGCAGAACTGTGCTTTTACCCTCATAGATTAATTTTCAGTTTCACATACTGTATCTTGACTTCCTGGAAGTACCAACTGCTTTATATTGTCTCTTCATGTTACTTTCATCTACCACAGTAGATTTTGGTGCAGTTCAGTCTGCTTAGGCATTTGTTACTATTCTTGCATTATAAATGAAATTGAGAATACTGTTTTAAATGCTTGTGATTGGCTGGAACAATAAAAATACTGGTGTGTGTAAAGTGAGTTAAAGTGCTCTTGCTGAGAGCAGGATGCTCAGTTGTGGTATGGGTTTGGACATAGGTTAAATCATGATTCACATTTTCCTCTAAGTATCTCATTTGTTGACAATTGATACAAGACTGCTTTAATACTGGGGTATCAGTAGAAAACAAGAGCTTATTGTGAGAATTGTTTGTGTAATTGAATCTCTGCCCATTAATCTGCCCACAATAGCATCCTCAGCCTTTGCATTAGGGGCCTCCATTACATACAGCAGTTGTGGGGCAAACCCATTATTAAAGTTATTATTAAAAGTGAAACACATTTGAGATGTAAACTTCCTCGGGCATCTGGATAAGGCCTCAGCTCTGCAAATATACTCTCCTGTATTTAACCAGTGCAGAGTTCCTAGTATATTTATCTAATACAAAGGTAGTTTTTTATTGCTCTGCGTATTTTATTTCCATATGTTCTCACTAATATCCAAATTTTCACTATTACAGTAAGATTGTTTTTGGCAGCTTTAGTACAAATGTGATTCTCAAGAGATCCCTCAGCTTTGAAAAATTTGGCATTTGAATATTTCCTGAGATACAAAGCAAATCAGGTGTTTACAGAACATAACTTAATAATTTAATGTGTTAAACATCACCACTTGCTCAGGTGAGACACAAAATAACTTCAGTCTGTTTTTACTTGAGAGATCTTGCTTCTCATCTCTGACAAGGGTCAGAAAAAACTGTTTCCTCCAACCATTTGAGAATACTTTATATGAAGCTAAGTTCACAAATAACCAGGCAACTTGCAACACGAGCGCCAGAAGGGAACCAAAGCTGTGCCTGTCAACAACTGTTTTGATTTTGAAATAAGCACAGCTTTATCAAGTGAATACATTCAGTGAATTTCAGTATCTCTTAAAGTTATGCTTCAAGAACTTTGTTCTTTAAGAAACCTACAGTCACCAGTTGAAAGCCAGCAAAGTATTCATTTCAAAGGGTAGCCTTTGATCCCTTGTTTTCTTACTAATTTTTTTTTCTCCTTATTTTTGGTAGACTGTCAGAGCCTGTCCAGGAAAAGGCAACCATGTAGCACCCTGGATCAAGATAAGTCCATGGACTGGTTTACAAGCAATGGAGAATAAAATGCACTGATAAGACAGAAACAGATACTGTGATTTGCAGAACAATCTGGGCTGCATCACAACACCAGATGTAATGATTCACTTCAAATTCTTCCCTTTGCATAGTGGGATAACTGTTGGTGTTTCAAACTTGATGTGAGGTAGAAATCAGAGCAGTCATTACTTAAAAGTTACACAACTTGCAAAATGTATCTACTTTGTTATGTTTTATTTTATTCTGATACAATATTCAAATTAGCAGTTAAGGAGGCAGCAGCATCAAGAAAGCAGTGGTCGAAACTTTCTCAGCTTGGTAAGGAATGCTAATGAAAAAACAAAAGTTACTACTTTAGTATTTCAATATACAATTATTATTTTATTATTATAAGTTTTATGGTTTCATGATACAGGAACATACCAAATGCTAGTACCAAAAAAAAATAAGTTGGTTTCTTTGAAATACAAATACCCCTAAACATTTAAGATAAACTTTTTCCAAGTGTCTCACCTGAATGAGCTTCCTGCCAGTGGGATGGTCGGGCAATGTAAGGCACTGAGCAGTTTGTTTCAGCAGCATCACTGAGTGATTCTGTGAGAAGGACATTTTTTTTTCACTTTGTTCCCAGAAGTTTAAGACCTACATGCAGACTAGAGTAGGCAGTATGCATGTAATCTTTTTCCCTGACATGTTTTCTTTTTTTGTTGTCACCTATCAGTATATTCAGAACTCTTTGCATTTTGCAGATCTATACTGTACATCTGTCATATAAATATATATATATGGCAGCATTTTTGGATTTGCCAGAACAGCATAATTTTAAAACGGAGCACACTGGCCACCGTTTCGCCTAAGGAATCCTTAAGTCCATCAGGGTCCTCTAAAGCAGCTATGGGATGAGTATAAAGAACTGAATTTTCTTAAAAACCAAAAATTTGAAGACAGTAGTAGAAGGGCAGTCATTCTTTATTGCAGATTAAAATTTATTTTCTATTTAGCCCAGATTTTTAATAGGATACTTAAATAACAATTAATAGTCTTTTTTTAAACCTGACAAGATCTAGGCTGTCTAAAACCTTGCCTATTCTCAGCTGACCTAAGAAAACACTCTGCCTCTTCCTCTATGGATTATCAAAGTGCAGTAATAGGGTATCTCATCAGCAGTGAAGTTCTTACCATTGTATTTGCTTTCTTTGAGAACTACTTGATCTTGAATATGGATTTCTTCATATTCATTTTGAGGTGGTTCTTCAATATTTTCTTGAGTTTCCACCACTTGGCTTGATTTGCAATGCTTGAGTTTAGCAGGGAGTACTGACCAGTTTCTGTGAGTTACCTCAATGATCCTTTCACACAAAAAAGGAAGCTTGCAGCTCCGTATTCTGTCTAAAAGGTCAACAACCTGTGTGATGCTTTTGAAGAAATGCAAAGGATAAAGTAGTATTTTGAAAACTCAAATCACAAAATCTCAGTTCTGCTGACTTTGGCATATTCTTTACCTTTGAGGTTACATGAGTCCTTCAGTTTTACGGTAAAGGAGCAACCTGGCTATTGCATTGGAGAACAGTGCATTTACTTTGAGGATGCCATAAAGCCCAAACTTCACTGATGAGAATGAGAACATTCCCCAGGTAGATGCCAAAGGATTTGACCAAGTGTAATTTATACTGAGTACAACTCCCAAAGAAAGTTACATCGGGAAAAACCCAACTTTGTCAACCATTTCATTAATGCTGGATATGTATTTCAGAAGATGCTTGGTTTTGTCCCAAGGCCAGGTAATGCCTGAATAAAGGTGCCAGAAATAAATACTTACTTTGCTAAGTATACAGCACATACCCCACCTTGTTTCAGGCTTGGGTGTACAACAGGCAGAGCACACTGAGGGTTCAGCATATCCAGAACTACCTGCAAGAAAAAGGCATATTAATATTTACTGCAAAAACATATATACATCTATCAATGTAACATACAACAAAGCTGGGGGGAGGAAAAAAAAGTTTATGGGAAAGAGATGTATAAAACAGCAGTATGCATGTTTTATTACTGCCTCTCAAAACCTGAGGTGCTTACACAAAAACACTTAACACAAAATGAAGTCCTCTCTACTTCCAAATGAATTTCTACGTAAACAGCAAGTAGCATTGGACCAACTAAGTAAGCCTCCTAGCAATTAAATCCCACAATCCTGACAGTAATAAAAGCTCATAGAAGACTATATTTACTAACACATTTGAATACCTATTTCTCAAAGGTGGAAAAAAAAAGATTGTTCAAATGCATAAAAAAAGTGCATTATGGTCACAATGCCTAACTTGCTGTCAGTTTCAAGATTAAAAAGACTTCCGTCTTTGGCAATTTATCCATCTTCTGCTAGGAAACTATTCAGATTGTGTAACAATGGGATATGCAATATCTGATCCTTCCTGCAGAACTGTTACTTAAAACATCTTTTGAAATGATGTTTTTACACTATATGTTATATTTCTTTGCTTGCGCTATTTAAAATTGCTATTTGTTTAAAGCATTTAGTAAGGAAGTAGTTGCAAGTCTGCTCTACAGGGAAGAGTGGTTAACATCAAGCTATTTTCCCCAGCATGACTCCTTTTTAGGAAATCTGGATACAAAGAAGTAGGATAGGAGAGCAAGCCATAGCATTGCCTAAATTACAGTTTAGTTACATTGTGCATTCTATATAGCAGAGAGCAAAGTGGTCACATAGTTACCTTTTAAAATAAGGTTATGTATTCTTCTGAAATTTAATGCTTGAAATATGTATCTCAATAATATCAGTTTCTCAAAAATACAAAGAAGAAAGTGAGTTGGTCTTTATTTACAAGATAGCAGTAATTAATTGTAATGTTTTTATAGTACAGCTTTATCACTCCTTCATTTGACAACCTGTAACTGAAGCCTCAAAAACATTTGTATCTGACAAAAAAATTACAATGTTCCTTTCACTGATGATGACCTGGATTGTTATTTCTCGTGTTACACTAGATGTGGGAATCCTGTTGTGAGTGCGAGCACTAGGGGTTTTCATTTATGGAGAAAAAGACGTGTCAAATGGGAGAGTTGCTTGGATTCACTCACTGCATCAAGTGTTACAGATTTCATATCTGCAGCAGCTGTTGAAATGTCTTTAAGAATGAACTCCACATTATCTGGCCATTTGTCCACGTGTCCTAATTCCCATGCAGAACGCCAGTGCCTGTAATTCTTCTTAGCTAAACTGTGATGATCATCTCTGATTTCATAACTTAGAACACGTCCTTGGGGCCCAACTGAAAACAAACAGAAGACACTCCACTCACCACTTTACACTGCTGTTATAAAGACCTGGGAAGAAAAACTCAACAAAACAAAAGCAAAAACCATAGTCTATAACATAAATACACCTTTCCATCTCCACTTTAGGGAATTATCACATATGCAACAATGACAATCTATGTTTTCTTTAAATTTAAAACAAACATATACAGAAAAAATGCTATGTTAGTTCTTTCACAGACAGAAATCCATCAATGCACAGATGTAATAAAGGGTAGTTATAGCAGTATAGACTGTTCCCTTGAAGTCAGTCCTGCAGCAAAAGACAAGTTGAGCATCTGTGGCCCCTGCTAGATCCTTCTGCATGAGCAACCAGAGGTACCAGCTGAGAACGCTGCACCAGTGCTCACAGGCTAAGGAAGCCTGCTCACTCATCTCAGCCCCACAGACAAATTTTCCAGTGTACTCTTTGACTTACCCAGGTTTGTGTAATTTTCCTGTTACTATCTGCAACAGCAATAAATTAAGTCTAAGTTTACTATTCTGAAATTTACCACAAGTCCAGTGTACAATGTTTCTCATAAAGGAAACATTTCCAGGCTGTGCAGGCAGATAGCAGCGCACTGCTGTATTATTCCATATTTGTATTACTCTAATTCCTCAAGCCTATCCCACCGCTCACTTCTTTATCCTTGCTGCTTTGGAATGGGTACAGGCAGCTTTCAGGAAGCAGCACCACCCTGAGTCAGTTCTGTGCCTTTCTAAGCCATGTCAGTTTGAAGTCACCAGTCACCCCTCACCTATATATCCCACTGCGAATCCATTCAGATAACCGAGTAAAAGAAGGGATGGATTTCCCGACAGTTGCTCCTTGATCCAGCTCACCCTGCATCAGACAAAGGCTAGAACCAACTTGTAAGAAAGGGAAGGTTTCAGCATGCTGCCTTTGATCACCTGAAGCAGTTGTAGAGTCCCAGTGCCAACTCCTTGTAACTTCAGATTATCAGTTTAGAAACATCAGAAAAAGAAAATGGGGGGGGGGGGGGGGAGCAGTCTTACCCCCACTCATTCAAAGTAATTCCTACTTTTTGAAATTGCTTTTTTAAAAATAAGAACAAGAAGGTGAAATAGCTAGGCAAAACTTCATTACTGTGAAGCTATAGTATGTCAGGTTTGCATACATCATATTTTCCAGTTCTCAAAGATCTTAGAGTCATGGCAAATACCACTCTCTTAACTTTATCCTGTTTCATGTCAGTAGTTTCTGGGAATGATTAAAGAAAGAATTGAAAAGAAAATATAAGATGAATAACAATTAAGAAATGAATGAAATCTGTTAAATCAACAGGAATTTTGGAAATTAAATAATCCCATGGGCATTGGTAAGGTGTCTACTAGATTTGAATTCCAGCATTTACCCATGTAGCAGCTGTTTTCTTTGTTGGGTATCGCTGGTGTGTATTTAATGGTAGCAAAAGCAGCCACCACTAGGAAACAGCAAATCAAATCCAATTACTTCTGTGTCGGCACCGAAGTGTATTCAGCTGTGACTAAAACTGGCTATATTTGGTATCAATTTAAATTCAATCGATTTGAAAATAGCAATGCAATTTCATCTCTTTCTGCCACTCCTCAAAACAGAGCTGATCTGGCACACAACAACTGCACTCTTCCCTTGAGTAGGGTTAACAGCCTGGTAATGCCAACGATTTTGCCAACCTGGCCCATTTACAGCTAAATTAATGTGATTAGAAAAAAACTGTTGGACAAGACTGAAAAATGAAGGAATAATTGGCAAGTTTGGGTATGCTTGTACGAAATAGCCACAGTAGGCTGAACACCAAAGGCAGAAAAATCAATTGGTGTATTTAGCAAGAGCTAGCTTTTGCCGTAGCCAGTAGCAAGTATTCAATCTCTTTGGGTTTGGGGTCTGCCTGTAGGGCAAGATGGGGAAAGTCAATGACTCTTACTTTCCCTCTCTCTAAAAGGAAAGAGAAGCGCTTATGTTTTGTCAGCTTCTAGCTCCTACAGCAGCAATATTCACATTGAGGATTATCCCATGCTAGCTTCAAAATCTCAATTAAACTAAAAAACCCCAAACACTAGTTTATTCCAGAAAGATTATTAGAAGAAACCAAGCAATAACAGTAGGAGGCAGTAGGAGACCGAAGGAGGAAGAGGGAGCAGAGGTGCAACCACAGACCTTGAAACTTGGGCCCAACACATCAAGACCAGCTTCAGTTGAGTGATCTTGAGGCATGGCAGAAACTCAGCTTTCTGTGAGGCCTTCAGTAACCATTTACACTATGGCCCTCTAAGCACAGTCACAATGGTTTGCAGTCCCTGTGTTGATGTAATTTTCCTTCAAGTCAACAAACTATATGTGAACGTGTGAACTGCAGCAAAGCTTTTATGAGCTGAGTAGTAAGGACCATGAGAACTATAAGTATATGGGCAAAAAAGCAAGTTGTAGTAAGTTAATAAATAATAGGGTGTTGTCTAAAGCCAGGTTCTGACCTGCTCTTGATAGAAACAAGCTCATAGCCCCAGACCCGCTGCCAGTTTCCAACACGGTGTCTCCCGGGTGGATATCCATCATCATTAACAAAGCACTTATATCCTGCGAGTGAGAAAAGCACGGAACGTTACTATCCGCGAAAAACGAAAGGTGAGATTCAGCCAGCGACCTCCCAGCCACCAGCCGGTACCTTGGGGTAGGCGATGGTGGGTCCCCGCGGCATGAGCAGCACGTACTCGTCCAGAGACGGCCGCCGCAGCAGCAGCCGCGCCCCACCCGACGTGCGCAGCACCTGCCCGGGCAGCTGCCCGATGATGTCCCGGTGGGGCAAGACGCCGCTGGGGCTGCTCAGCACCGCCTCCGCCGCCAGCCGGCACAGCAGCTTCAGCGGCGCGTTGTGCTTCCTCCGCATCTCCGCCAGCGCCAGCTCCCCGGCGCGGAAAGCGCCGGAACGCGGACCCGCCGCCTCAACCAGCGCTTGACGGGGGGCGGCCACCTCCTCCTCCTCCTTCTCCTGAGGCGGCGACGCTACCGCTGCTGCCGCCACCGCCGCCGCTTCCTCGGGTGGCAGCAGCCGCCTCACCCGCTCCAGCGGCGACAGCGAAGTCTCCCATG
>VWZS01005383.1:0-36671 GCA_013397075.1 Rhabdornis inornatus | reverse complement strand
GGGGGGCACGCGTGAGGGGTAGAATGGGGATGGGGATGGCGGCGACCCGAGCAGTCCTGACGCGTGGCCGCGGCCCGCTCGGCTTCACCCCGCCCTCCTGGCGCCATGTGGCCGGGCGGGCCGGGGAGCGGGGGCGCAGCGAGGGGGGTGAGGGTCCCGTGGGCTCCGCGGCGTTCGGGCACCGCTCTGTCCCGTGTCCCTGTCGCCCCAGGGTTTGGGCTGTGTCCACGTGTGTCGCACCCCGGGATGGGGGGGCGCGGGGGGAGCCGCTCCCCCTCCCGGGATTGCGCTGCTCAAGGTAAATTTTACGTGTCGGTGAGGGAGGCGGCTCTGGAGGTCTTGTTTTGTGTTTTTTTGAAACAAAAATTCGGCAGAAGCACTGACTGTTGAAAACTATTTGTCTCTCGTATTGTCTGCGTGGAAGAAGCCTTCCTTGAAGGAGCAAGGTATGTTACTTGATGGCACGTCTCTGCCGTGCTGCAGAGCAGGTTAGCTGCTGTGCATGCACTCAGTTCGCTTTCTGGTAAAGGCAGCATCTCTCCACACTAACTTACCCTTGGAAGTACTCCCATGCAAGCTGCTACACTCTCTGTGATTCATCTTCCTGAGTCCAGGAATCATGCAAGAAAGTGTTCAGTAGTTTTATTCACAGCATGCATCAGGAGCGCTTGGATGTTCTCCACCTTGGATCAAGTTTTAGTTAACATCACCTCAGGTGAACACCGAACCTCTGAAAATATATGGTACCCTTTTGTCCTCTGTATGTTGAAGTAGTTCTTTAGCTGGAACATAACGTTTCCCGAGGAAAAAAGAATGCAAAACCTGGATAAAGGATGTGAAATCCACCCGCTTTATCATAAGAAGTAAGGGGTGCTTTTTAAGGGGTTTTTTGGTACATCAGTAATTCAGTATATTTGAAATGCTGTTAAGGCTGTTTCAAAATGCTTAAAACACAGAATATCAACCCAAAGGAGTGCAATGTTGTTTTGCTCAGTTGAGCATCTTAGTCCCTGAACTTTGAAAACTCCCAGGATATGCAAGGAATGAAGTAGAGTCAGTTTTAGATGGCCTGAACCTGTTTCTTTGTCATGTAACTTTGAAGTAAAAAGGATCCATTCATTAGTTGCAAAGCTCTGTAGGTTCTTTGCTCTTAAATTCATTAAAACTGGCATGTGAAAATGGGGTTAATGTATCCTGTGTGACATAAAAGTAATGTAGACACGCTGTGCTACTCTGGTGCCATAAGTCAAGCACAGGAAGTTTCTGAGGGGCTTTTGCAACTTTTTTTAAAATAACCTTTTCTAGAGACACACTCCTAAGCCCTGCAGGTCTTTGATTTTAACCTGATTTAAGATTATATGAAAATAACCTTAGCTACCTCTCAGTGCTTTCTAGTTATTCCAGTAGTTTGAATCCTGTCCCTTGCTTGGAAGCTAGTCCATTTTAAAGTGGAACTGGGAAACATGCTGTTTCTTGCAATGATTGTGCCATAAAATCTTTAAAAGTCATTGTTTTTTTCTTTAGACTGAGTTGTAGAACTAAAAGTGGGATAGTTATGCCAAAAACATTTTCTTAAATGTGTGTTTTCTGGTGTTATTTAGTCTTTTTGTTCCTGGAGAGTTGACATCTGTCTAGGCAGTTCTATTATCTTGTGTTCAGAAGTAGAACTCTGCCAGTAGGTAGCTATAAATGGTGTTTGGCCAAATTACACTTAAACTCAGTATGTTTTGGACTGCTGCCATGTTAATGGAGGCCATGTGTTACAGGGGAATATTAGAAATCACGTTTTGAACTGCAGGCCCTGGAATTGCTGATGCAGGGGTAGCTTTACTGGGATGCTCCCTGCCCACGTGCTTCCAGTGTCAGTGCTTCCTGTATTCTGTGTTCATCACTTCCTGCTCCATGGGGTGGCTTGTGCAAGAGTGGACCTCCAACATTCAAAGCAACTTCTTTTACTTTCTTCCTAACAAGCTGCAACTGCTCTGTCACTATCAAGTGTCAAGACCTTTCTAAAGTGCTTTATTTCACATGTGAGCAGATTTCTTTTTAGAAAGTCTCAGTGGCTTATCAAGTCAAGGAAGAACATTATGGGAAAATGTGTGCATGGTTCCTTTACAAATAACTCCTTTTAACCCTCTCTACAAATTTAAACATGATGCTTTTTCAGCCGAAGTTGAAGGATTTCTAAGCTTGAATCTCCATAAATCTTAAAAAGAAATCAAATTACGAGGAAACTGATACTTGTCCTGTCCATGACAACAGGATGTTCTTCTATTTAAGACCCTGATCAATAAGTGAATCCCCTGTGGATGTTAAGTGCAGTTGCTATTCTGCCATAATCTAATGTAGGGTAGAGAAGTTTGATTTTTTTTTTTTAAAGTTCTTAGAGTGTTTTTTTCAAATAACCTTGGACATTAACAGGTGTCTGAATTTTCTGACAAAGTGCTCCACTCGTATTACTGATAAGGGGTGATCAGTAAAGAAATGCATGTGGAAAAAACCTGGAGAAACTTTCACTGTCCCTTGCTTTCTCTTGACCCTGGAAATAACTGTGTACTTGTGGGAATTCTGTTGTGCCTTTGAGTTGTTCCAAGGAAATCTGCCATAGCAAACTGAAACAGGAGGGTGAAAAAAATTTATTTGAAGGATTTATTCAGGGGAAGAGAATAAAGTCTTTTATAAGTTTGGTTTTGCTTTGCAGCAGGGGTGTGTGAGGTAGTTGGTAAAACTACTTAAAGAGATCGAAAAGTACCAGAAAACACATGAGTTGTACTTGCATCTCCACTCTGTGGCCTTTGTCTTTGCATGTCAGACAGCAGTTTCAATTAATTGCCATTAGCTTCTCAGCATCTGTTTTTTAATATTTTATAAATACTTTTCTTTCCCAGGAAAGACAAAGCCTAAACAAATACTTGCAAAAACCCCTAATTGTAATTTTTTAAGAGTCTGTTTTTGATGTAAAAGTTATCTTTACGACAATTTTGTATTTCTTGGCCTAAACCAAAACACTTTTCATTGCAGATGGTGTTAGCTCTAGTAAGTACAGAAAGAATAGAAAATACTGCTTCAAAGAACCAATGTATTTATCCTTCACTATCAAACTTTTGTATCTTAGTTGTGGTGAAAACTACCACATCCTGATTGTCATATTTCTGGACCTGAATAGAAACTACGTGTTCACTGTGTCATGTCTGCTGTAAAACAGATCAGCTACACCACATGGAACTTGAACAGAGCTGGCTGCTCACATTTTATCTGTCTCCTTGGGCTTCTTCAGGCTGCTTGTCAGTGCAAATGGATCTGTTGTGTAGAGGAAGCATTAGCATGTATGTTATTTTTCAATTGGAGAGAACGCTTTGCTGTGATGTAACAAATGTAAGGAGACTTACCAAGGTCCAATTTGAAAACTAATCAGTGGCATTAGGGATTTTTTTTCTTTTCACATCCTTGAACAATTATTTTAATTTTCTTTTTTTATTTGTATGTGTGCAATTAGTGATTAACCCAGTGAAAATGAATATGATGACTTCTTCTGCCCTCTTTAAGTTTCGCGTGCTTAAGAACCAGTTTTATTCCTTCTCCCCTTCCCAGCGATCTGCATTCCCAAGTTTTTGGTTAAAGGAGACAAAGTGAAATCCTTCCTTGAGGTGGCTAATAGCACTTGCAGAGCAAAAGAGTGAAGACTTATGAATTGCCTGATTGTATGAGGACCTCTGGTGCAGACAGCAGGACTTGGGCAGAATACTTTCCTTTGAATTCCAGTCACTTCCCTGTGTGGAATGGGATAGCACTTTATTTTTAAGAAGCATTATGAATGCTTCAGATTTGCAAGACTCTTTTGATTACCTTTTGAGAAAAAATAAACTGATCACGATTAAGCATTTCCATTTTGTGGATGAAGTATTCTGAATGTGTTAATCTTTACTTCTGCTTCTGGGACACAAAATTTGTGAAAAACTTAAAGGTGTTTTTTTTCCCCATATGCATATGGTTGGGGTGGTAGCAAAATGGCCTCCACCAGGTGTTTCCAAGTGACTCATAGCAAGTTTGTTACCCTGTACGTGGAGGTACAAGATGAGTTTTTAGGATTGTGTACACTTCTGTGTTCATTTTGTGTCTTAGCAGTGTTTGTGCTGGCTGCCTGGGTCTCAAATGTCTCTTAAGATTTTCCATTATCCAGACTGATTTATTTCACAGTTTCTCTCTTTTGCTTTTCTAGGATGGCCCTCAGAGGAAAAAACGGAAGTCTGAATTTGGAGAAGTGGACAAGCAGTTAGATATCCTGGCTATTGGTACAGCAGTTGGTAGCATTTTGTTGTACAGCACAGTAAAAGGAGAATTACAGAGCAAGCTAGTGAGTAATGCAATGTTCATCGCATGCTACCAAACACTGATGGTTTCAGTCAGTTTAGATCAAAAAAAATCTTGGTTTCTAAGTTAGTGCAATGTCTTAATGCTATCCATGGATTTGCTACTTTACATTAAAAGTAACAGTAATGGTGAAATTCCTCGCTGGAGAGTAAAATACTTGGTGGGACTGTCATACCCTCAGTTCCTGCATGGCATTGTAGGAGGGAAGGGCAGAGAACTCATAAACGCTTGGGAAGATGTCACTGATGGACTATTCCGTAAATATGCCTCCCTTGTGGAAGCTTTTGAGCTCTCAGCATATGATGTTTTTTGAATGATACACAGTGACTTTAATTTTGCCTTTCAAGCTCCCAAGCACCTCCATTTTAGTTGTGGGTTACATAACAAGCAAAATAAATCCGTATGAATTGCTGAGCAATACTTCTGAGATACTTGGGTTTACTTCTGCTTCTAAACTTGAAGTTTTAGGTAGGGTGATATACATGAATTTAGAGAAAGCAGTAATTCCTGAGAATTATGCGTGCAGGTGATAGTAACTAACGAATATCAACTCTGTTATATGGAAAAACGATGCTTGAAAAGTGTAATTGTTTGTTTGAAAACACCCTTTTTCCATAGAAAACAACAGGTTTTATAAGTACTTTGTTTTTTTACATGTAGATTGAATTAAAAGGTTATTCCTGTTAAAATAAGAGATATTACTTTTAGCTATCTTCACTGAGCAGAATATCTTGCTGCAATGTAGTTTGTCTTGCTCAAAGCTCATTTGTAGCAGTACCTTTGGGAGTAATCTGAGCAGATTGTTACAATCGAAATAGTGAAATAGACTCCATTAAATATTTTCATAAATAATTCAAGGTTATATTTGGAGCTGCAGAGATTTTGGTTGTTAAGAGAAATGATACCACTTAAAGGGTCTTCTGGTCTGATGGTAGTCTGCTCCTGAATGCTGATACAAAGGGAAGGCTACTCCCTTTATTATTTTTTTTTACCTCTGAGTGCCCTTAAGAAAGGAGGCGCTTAGATGACTTCAGCAAGACACCTGTGGCTATTCTTTCCTTTGAGCAGATTTCATACAGTTAGTCTTGTTTGACTGTGTGTATAAAAATAGCAGGCAGGACAATTTTTTTTTTTAAACTCTGAAATGCTAGAAAAATCATCGAAACATAGAATATCCTCAGTTGGAAGGGATCACCAAAGCCCAACTCCTCTCCAGTGGCATCCCATCCTGAAACTGAAGGGAGCATGCGGGTGTATAGATGCTTGTGGTCAAAAAGGAATGACTAAAGGTACAGGCTCCACAAAATCTACAAAGTTGTATCAGAGGGTTGTATCACAGTTGTATTCACATGGAGATTGGTGTCTTCTAATTTAAATGCACAGCAGTGGATTTTGAATAAGGGGTAGGGCAAAAGAGAAGAGAGAGAGAAAGGAAGGAATGGAGGAAGAAAAGTCACCAGTCCTGGCTCCAGCATCAAAGCAAATGATGGGGTGTCCAGTGTCCTGGGGCATCCATCATCAAGCTTTGTGGGAGCACCTTTTTGTAGACAAGTTCTGCCCACCTTGGAGCAAAGTTACTCACTTTGTATGTGAATTAGTTACCATGTGCAGTTTGTTCTAGACCTTTCTGGAAATGGGCTGGAGGGCTTTAGGGGATCTTTGGCAGTCTTGATCCACCCCCTACTGGGGCTGCCTTTTGTCGAAAGTCCAGGCCCACTTCTTGAGGCTTTCCTGCGCTTGTGTTGTGCTGATCATCAGGAGCCAGAACAAGGATGTACCAGGAAAGTGCTGTCCTATCTTCGCATGGCCCCCTCTTCCAGGCATGTCCTGTTCTTTTTCACAGTGTGTTCTTACCAACAGTCCTTGGTTGATTCCATGGCTGTCTGGCTATCAGTGTTTGAGACATACAAAGTGGACTATCTTCTAGGCTTCTACCTGGCCCTGCACAGAACAGCCCCAGGAATCACACCATGTGCCTGAGGGCATGGTCCAAATGCTTCTTGAACTCTGGCAGACTTGGGGCTCTGACCACTTCCCTGGGGAGCCTGTGCGCTGTGGGTGAAGAACTTTTTCGTAATATCCACCCTAACTCCCCTGCTCCCAACGCAGCTTCTTGCCATTTGCTTTGGTTCTGTCACTGTCTACCAGAGAAAAGAGATCAGTGCCTGCCCCTCTGCTTCCCTGTGTGAGGAAGCTGTAGACAACGTCTCCTCTTCTCTAGGCTGTATAAGACAAGCCAAAATACTTACATGTATGTACCAAAATATTAAAAACCTTTAATTTATGTAACTGCCATGTATATTCTTTAAAACCACACACACTCTTCAAGATGCCAATGACTGGAATTTAGTTCTCGAAAGAGCACCTTGTTCACAATGTTGGTGTGGGGAAGACTCAGTCATCAAGACTACTCCAGTGAGTTGGCCCTCTGTTATCTTTTGTAGGATGGTGGCCATGACAGTAGAGTAAACTGTGTGAGATGGCATCAAGACAGCTGCTGCTTGTATAGCTGTTCAGATGACAAACACATCGTAGAATGGAACACACAGACCTGCAAAGTAAAGTGGTGAGTACTGCTGCTTTTCACTTGAATTTTTTTAAACTTGCATTTGTATTTTCTCCCTTGCAGGTTTTGGAAATGCTGCACTCTGCTTTCCAGACTTCATGCCCACAAAGTGACTGTTGGCTGTTATTTTTCTGAGATCTGAAGTGGTTTTATTAAGGGATGAAAGCATAATTGTCATAGTTGGGTATCTTCTCTGTGTTGGAAAGGCTAGATGAAACTGCTCTGAGAGGGGTTTGGATCCCTCCATGCTAACTTTTAGCGAGACTGAAAGACTAAAAGTCCCACTAAATGCTGAAAAATCTAAATTCTAGAAAAAAATCTTTGGGGCAGATACTGGAAGATCTTATTCCAGTAAAACCTGTTGCATGCACCCAGCTTTGCTCAAAGGGCTGTGCTGTGATGATAACCCACTTGGTTTCGCTTGCTGCTGATTTGCAGTGGGGACACTTCCACTTGGCTGTCTGAGCAGGCTGCTACTGTTAAAAGTACTGAGCAAAATTGAGCTTAGTGCAGAGTAATAGACATCAGAATGTCTGGTGCAGGTGTTTATTTTATTTTGTAATAAAGTCAATTTGTTTTTAAACTTTAAAGAAACCAAGATTTCTATTAACAATCCTGGTTACCTTTCTTCACTAAAAGCGTACTGTGTGATGGCCCATTATTGATCATTCTCTTGATGTTGTTTCTTTTTTTTGTGACATTTCCCACTGTTTGTTATTACTGCAATACTCTTGGTTTTATTAAGGTTGGCATGGGCGCTGCAGGCAGCCCATCATTAGTAACCTCTGTGGTATCCTTGGGAAAGAGATGCTTCCTTAGGTTGTATTATGTTGAGACCCTATGTAAAGTAGCAGAAGATGGCTGAAAATCTCCCTCTAGCCTTCTCTATTAGAATTGAACACACCCAGTTCCTTCACCTTTCTTTCTTCCATTATGTACTCTAGTCCCTAAGGTGCCTTCATGGCCCTCTGCTGGATTTACTCCCCCACGTCAGTGACATTGTCCTGTCCCACTGAACGCAGTGCTCAGGTGCAGTCTCAAGAGCTGCACAGAGCAGAGGAGTCACATTCCTTGACCCGCTGACAGCACTCTAGCTAATGCAGATCACACACAGCTGACCTCATTGCTACAAGGACTCCCTGCTTGCTCCTGCTCAGCTTAGCTGTGAGGACTGCAACTCTTTTCTGCAAAGCTACTTTCTAGCTATTTGTCCCTGACCTATACTGGAATTTGTCCATCTCACCTGTAGTACTTTACATTTTCCTCTTCAGCTTTGAGATTCTGACAGCCTGTTTCTTCTCAGGCCTGCTGAAATGCCCCTGAGTAGCAGCCCTGTCCTCTGGGATATCAACTGCTCTCCCTAATTTGGGATTGAGTGTGAAGTTACGTGTGCGTTCTGTCCTGTTTTCGAGATCATTAATGAAGACCAGAACAAGGGGCAGTTATGGAGGATATTAAGCAGTATTGAGATGTCCTTAGAGGGAGTAAAACACCAGTGACTGGCCACCAGCTGGACTTCATTCCAGTGATCACAACTGTTTGATCTCAGTGATACAGCCAGGCCTTATTCTCCTTAGAGACCATCCATTCAGGCTATATATCTCCAATTTGGCTGCAAGGATACTGTGTGAGACCTTGTCAAAAGCACTGCTCAAGTCAATTTAAGTGTGTTTCTCCGCATCAACCATGGCGGTTGTCTCATTAAGGTGATCAGGTTGGTTAGACATGATTTGCTATTTGTAGTTCTATGCTGGATGTGCCTAGAAACTTTTTTTTGACCTTTCAGTGCCTGGAAGTAGTTTCCAGGTGGATTTGTCATATAACCTTCCATCTTGATTCCTGAATTATTCTTCTGTGCATTTATGTTCTGTCACTCTCCCTGTTTCAAAGGAAGGTTCCATGCGTTCATGCTACACTTTTCTGTGGAGAAACTCCTCTTCTTTTTGCCTTTTTGTCATGTCACTGCTGAAATGCCTTCCTAAAGGTCCTTGTCTTTCAAGGCATCCCACTGTTGTTCTGTGAGCCCAGTGAGATCAAAGCTCTGAAGTTGCCCACGGACATCTCATTGACCCTGTTTGTATCCCATAGTGTGTGTGTTCATGTACAAGTACTGGAGATGGGTCCCAGCAATGCTGCTTTCTCAGGAAAACTGAGAGTTTTTGCTGTCATACCTCTTGAACGTTTCCCTCTGCCCCTGTCCCATACCAGGAACCATGGAGTGGGGGGGCTGTGGTTATGAAATGTAGTTTGAAGCATCGTATTCTTTCACTGTAAAGATGGCAACAGAAAATCATTCCCAGAGTGTATAGATAGAAAGTTACATGAGCAATGTAACGTCATGGTTTTTGCCTGAAAATTTTCTGTGGTAATGTTACGAGTCATACCTAAGGTAACTCAGTTTGGAAAGAGTAGAAGAAATCAGTTCTCTTAAAGTTTTACCTACCAGAAGGAACAAATTATCCACAATAATTGCTCGCACCCAGTGTACATATGAGTGTGCCTGCATGCCTTAACACCTGTCAGGACATGGAAATTAATATTAATATAACCCACAGAGAAATCAGGATTCTGGTTGCTCCTGGGGTAGAGAAGTGGTATTAAATTTTTAACATTTGATTTGCAGGCTTTTAGACATGTTCCTATAGATGTATGATCTGCTAGAAAGGGAATTGAAATCATGTGGCTTTAGGTTTGACTTTCTTAACTACTGTAGGAGTATTCCACAGGACCACTTCAGGAGGTATGTATAGCACACATGAAACCTTTGGCAGAGGGACAAGCTGTGGGGAAGAGAGAGTCTCTGAAGAGGCAAGACAAGGTGTTACACAGAGGCAGAGTGAAACATTCTGGATGCCTTCTTGTCCCTCTGTAGCTTTTTCATGTCTTGAATTCTCTTGACTACTTAGAGGCATTCTGGACATATCCTTTATGAGACCCTGTTTAAAACTCTTTCCTGTAAAAAATTATATAAAGAGTATCCAAAGTGAAAACCAAGGTATTTTTGCTGTGCTTTATATTCTGCAGTCCAGTTTAGACTCGTCTTTTAGTACATTTGAAAATACCTTCTTAGTTTACATTAATAAATGGTTTAAATTCTTAGTCACGACCTTGTCTTTGGAAGAGAATACAAAATGTTGTCATACTCTTTGTAAGGTGCAATGTTGTCTTTCAGGTTTGTGGGCTGTAACATTTTCAGCTTCTATCAAAAGTGATACAGTAAATGATCCTGTTTTAGAAAACAGAAGAGGCATTGCTTGGGCACGTGAAAGTTATTTGGCAGTGTTTCCAGGAAGGCCACTTACAATCAAAACGTGGTGTGTTGCAGGCTGCTTCATTTCTGTAAAGGATTTATATTAATGCTTTCCTTGCAGTTTTGTCCTGTGAGAAACACATAGTATAAATTTTTCTTTAAAGCACATTCAGGCTTTTTCATGACAGCATCTTTAATTTTATTCTCAGTGACAGTCAGAGACTTGGGAGGAGAGCCAGTAACTGAATAGGCTTTGAAAGTCTGAATTTTAGTGTTGAGAAGGCTTTTTTGAATGGGTTGGTGAATAGAGAAGTCTTGAAAATGGTATGGCTCTTCTTGCCCTATTTTTAGAAGTAGAAAACTTTGAGAGGAATTCAGAAGAGAATAAGCGAGTATTAAAAAAGAAGTGCAGTTCAGTGTTGAATAGCTTCATATTTTTCAGTTGGTTTTTTTTGTAAACTAATTTGAAGGTGAAGTGCAGAAGCAGAATTGCTTTGACCTCTTGATTACTTAAATCACTGGTTTTTAAATTTTGTCTTAAATTTTCCATCATGGTGGTTTTGAGATTATCCTAATGAATACTATTTTTTTCTATTTCTCCATCTTTCTCCTTTTGTACAAAACCTCTCCATCCAAATTCTAGTAAGTGGAAAGGTGACAATAGCAGTGTCACCTGTCTATGCATCAGTCCAGATGGAAAAATGCTGCTGTCAGCTGGTAGAACTATAAAACTGTGGGACTTGGAGACCAAAGAAGTCTACAGAGTAAGTACTTCTGTACCTCTGTTAAACGAGATGCAAAAAAATACCCTTCTTGATTTGTGATACTACCCATCTAGTGTTTCCTGATCAGGCATCTAAAACATTTCACTGTGTATGAGGATACAATTGGCAGTTTCAGGATTGCTGGACTTTTTTGTTGTGATGGTACCCTAAACTGTGGTTTCCACTTGTTGAGAATTGAATGAGAACATTAAATTTTTGTTTCTGAGCATGCTGCCAGCATCCTTTCTCAAAGCTGTAGGAGAAAGATGGATGCTGTTCTTTTTGACTGGGTTCCTGTCTGATACCCTTCTGTCAGGAGAACTCAGTTCACCACCGTATCAGTTACTGCTGGCATGGGTTTTAACATGAGTCCCTCCACAAAGCCTTCGAGTTTCCTTGCTGAACTTCATGTAACTGGTGGCATTATCAGTTTTGCTGTTGAAACAGTTGGAAGGCATAGGAGCAACTCCTTATTGTTCCCTGAGCAGGGCTCAGACATTGAGCAAATGGCCATGCTTTAGCTGATCCGTGAATGCTGCCGTGTTCTCTTGCCTGCTAGCAGACAGGACAGGGATAGTCTCTGAATCTCCTGTCAGGTGAGTGTGTACACGTGCTGTTACTGTGGGCTTGCTGGCACATGGCACCTACCATGTATGTCTGCATTCCATAATGACCAAAACCACTATTTGCAAAAGTAGATTGAAGAACCAATTTTTGGGGGGCCCTTGGGGTGGCGTGTTGCCCAGATTTAGTGTCAGCACACGTGTATCCATTGTTAAAGTTCAGAATGAAACTGAATCTAGTTCAGTTGGAAAGGTTGAAGTATAAAACTGGGGGGGGCAGAGGGGAGTGCTTTGTGGCAGTAACAGCAATAGAGGTGGATGTGATTTCTTTTGCATGGATTTAGTCCCAGTGAATTTGCCTTTGATTCCCAATTTAAGTTTTAAAATGTTGATAAATATCTGGAAGGTGAGAAAAAGCTTCCTTGACAGACAGAAATGGAAGGAAACTGATCCCTAGTTAAAAAACACTGGGCTGTCCTTGTTGACTTAGTAATGCTCGAATCTTTCCTAATGTTCTTTGTTAACTAATGTTTTGATTTTTGCCATATGACTGCTTACAACAATCATGGAAAGATCCTGTTTTTTCTCTTAGCATTTCACAGGCCATGCTACATCTGTGTCATCATTAATGTTTACCACAGTGAAACCTATGAATGAAAGTAAACCCTTTGATGGAATTACAGGACTTTATTTCTTGTCTGGAGCTATACACGACCGATTATTGAGTGTGTGGTATGTAAGCTTTTCGTAATTTGTGACTGTAATTAAACAAAGTAAAGCAGAAGGGGCACTCTGGAAAAATGCAGTGATGATCTCTTTAATGGTGGTTTCGACTCACTGATTGCTGAGTGAAGACGAGATTTTCCTTGGCTGTGTCTGAGCATGCTTCCAGTTGCCATTTGTATCACTAGTGTGTGCCAGAACATACTGTGTAATAAACTTTTTTGTCCCTTGCACTTATTGTAAGGTTTATTCAAAGTTTTCTTGCTCGGTTTCACTTGGGAGTTACTTTGCTCTTGAAAGTCAGAACATTTTCTGAGCTGAACACTGAAAGGTCAGCGTGGTGCTTTTGGATATGGTAGATACCACCACATTCACTAGTGATTTATAATGATTGTCTGGTGCAGAGGATGCTGTTTGTGCTGTGGTATATAATGTGTACTTTTTGTGTCTTCCAGGCAGATCAGATCAGATAGGAAAGAAAAGAATGCTGTTATGTCTTTCACAGTAACAGATGAACCAACTTTTGTTGACCTGACTGTATCAGAAGTCAAAGAAGAGGTAGGGGCAATAGTTTGTAAACAATTATGTGCAACAGTTTTCACTTATCACATCAGTTTCCTCTTAAGGCTGTAAAGAAAGAGGCTTTGTTTGTATTTGGGTTCTGTTATGAAGAGATGAGATCTAAATGCCTTTTCATGGGTGTAAGGATATATATTACAGGTGCATTTATAAAGCTGGTAGTTTCGAATACTCCTTTTCAAAGCTAGAAAGTGCAAATTCAATGGGTTTTTTCGGAAATTTTGTTCGTGATGGCGGAAATTACTAAGAAGTTAGTAATCAAAATGGTTGTTAGAACTTGGCAGCAAAGAAAAACACAAAAGAAATTATTTCTAAGAATCTGTTTTGGGTGTGGTCCTGGTTTTTTTTTTTCTGATTTCAAGTGTTTTTGGCAGTGTAACTGCATTTGGAATTAACTAGCCTTGAATGAGTTAAAGTAGCAGTGTACATTTGCCAAGTCTCTCAGTTTTAACAAACACAAGTCTTTCAAAGTAGTTGCCTTGTGAAAAATGTGTGAATGGGAAACATGTTCACAAACTGTTCCTGTAATTATTTAAAACATTTTTCTCCTGCTGCCTTCAAATTCCATATCTCAGAGCAGTATTTCATGCTGTATTTTTCTAATATTTCCAATTCCTCCTTCCTGCATGTATTGGAGAGTATTCTGTAATGACTAAATGACCTCTGTCATTTAGTTTCTCAGAGGAGTCATCTCAGTTTCTTTCCTGTAAGCATATTCACAGTGTCAGTGCCTTTGCAGAGTTGTGCCTCTAGACATGTGTCTGCTACTGTGCAAACTATTTAACTCAGCATGTATTACTAATGATAAAGTACAATTGTGAGTTACCTTATTAATCTTCTGACATTTGTACTGAATGTTCCTGAGTGATTACATCTTTCATCTTCCTTTCAGATTTAGTGTAATGTTCTTAAATACTGAAAAAATTCAAATTGTAGCCATACAACTGTCTCTTGATGTCCTGAACTTCCAGGAGGGTTTTTCTTTGATCTAATGAAACTCTCTTGCTGTGCCTTCTTTCAGCCTGTCAAGTTAGCAGTTGTGTGCAGAGATGGGCAGTTGCATTTATTTGAACATATCTTGAATGGGTAAGTTAGGATTCATCTTGAGGGTGTCTTTGGGAAAGGTCTGGGGTTACTGCAAGGCAAAGCTCAGTTTTGTTATGCTGCTGCCTTTAAGCTCTTGTATACAATCCTGAACCAAGTTCCAGCTGCTTCTTTGTTTTGGGTTACTGGACACATTTTTGTAGAACTCACTTGCTGGGGACTGTGGTGCACTTCGGTATTATGTGTGGTTTTGGGTGTGTCTGTGCCTCATCTTAGCTATCCGTAAAAGGTGTAAAATGGCTGGGTTTGCTGAGGACCTGCTAATGAAAGATGCTAGATGTGCAAGATATTGAAGTGTTCAAGCTAAATCTTGGAATTTTTTTTTTCCAGTTATTGCAAAAAACCCTTAACACCAAACTCTACTATTCAGATAGCAACACCTGGGAATGATGGGGACTCAACACCGAAACCAGTCCCTATTCTAGCAGCTGCATTTTGCAAAGACAAACAGTCTCTGCTGCTGGTGTATGGAAACACCTTACAGCCCATCATAGAGAAAGTGGTATGTAAAACTTAACAGAGAGGGTTTGGATTCTGTAGTATGGACTGCATGCTGCTTTCAGTTAGAGAAATTTTTGGCTTTGTTATTTTTAATTTTACTGTTTTGAAATGATATAACAATACAAAACATGTTCCTTGCCGTTGTTTTGGGAGCTGTAAGTGTTGCCCCAGAGCTGTTTGGAAAGGCAGTTTGTATTCTTCCGTTTTTTCAGTTGAGTACAGGTTGATGTCATTGCTGACTGTTTCTTGCTATTTCAGCTGTTGCTGAGTTAGGCCATTGAAACTAGTTTTAATACAGTTCCAGTTTACCCGTGTAAATGTCCTTGGAGAGTATAAAGATCTGGTAACAAAAGGCAGCTATGCAAAGGAACTGCTATTCTAGAGTGAAAAAAAAGTTCATTCGAATTTATACCACTGGAATTTGCTGTCATCTTTCAGTAGCATAATAAATAACAGGTGTGAGTGTTAAATATATTAACTGGTTTTGTTCCTGTCCTCCTAGTCTTTGACCACCACTGAATCCCACATATGTTTGGTACGGGACATCCAGAAAGTGTTGTCACTTAAAACAGATGCTGCTCTAACAAAGGTGAGCTTTGCATGATATGTGATTTTGTTGCTTCTCTTGTTTTACTTCAGAAACAAAGTAGGTAGCATTCAGTGCTCTCTTAAAATGAGATTGGATTTCTGGGTGGACCTGTTCAGAGCTGCAGAGGTAGCTGTAGATGTGCATAGCACTCAGGCAGGTGTGAGTAAAAAGACCTTCATGGCTGCTGTGTGTCCTGGCATGTGCGAGAGCACACAGTGGCCCTTTTGTAACTCAGCAGGTCTGCTTGAGAGACAGGACTGATTGGTGGGGTTTTTCTGCCTAAGATCAGTCCTTCCCTTTGAATCTGTTGGTTTGTACAACCTCTCTGACCCTGATGGTTTGGGGTGAAGGTGGGATGACTTTGAGAGTCTAAATAAAATGTAGTGGAACCTTAGAGGCAAATCCTTTTTGCTTTTTCTTGATGTGGCCTTCATGTGTTCCTGCTCACAGGGACCTGGGAATGTGAGCTTGGCACTTGCATGGCAGCAGTGTCCACTGAGGCCACTTGGCACTGTGTTCTCCTCATGCAGGATCCTCTGGGTGTTTGGAGACAGGCTGTAAAGTTCTTAATTACTGTGCATATTCAAGGCCATGAAGACTTGAAATGCTTGGAGTATCAGTGAAGTGAACAGACAGCACTGTTTTTCTGACCCTTTAGTTATTTAGTAGATGTGGTGCTCTATCAGCCAGGCAGGGTTTTGTGCTGGTGCCTCAGTCCTGGAACTGGTGGGTAGCAGGGCTGAACTGCAGGGGCAGGTTTAGGGCCTGTGTGGCATGCAGTGATGATATCCATCTTGGTTTCGCTTTTTGCTGAATTCCAGTGAAGACGCATTTCTCTTGGCTGTCTGAGCATGCCGTGTGGGAGAAGGTCAGTGATGAGTGTGGTGAGCTAAGGGGATAGTATTTTATCACCACTGGTGTTTCATGACAAAATTCTTGATGCAGGAAATCAACTTTTTGGAAATTGGAAGTTGCTTTACTCAGTGTAGTAGATGACACTTTTATCACTTCAGAGGTACTTCCAAAAAAAAGCCTGGATGGAAGTGCTATGGTTTAAAGAAGTGTTCTGGAAGTAGCAGAAAATGCATTTTTTATAATCTGGAAGTGGCATACTGCCTTACATTCTCTGCGAGGGGAGGATTTGGTTGTTAAATACAAAATTCCATCTCCTTGTGTTCATTGAAGATGATACCTTAGCTTGTTTGGTATAAACTAAGCTGTTTCTTTTTGTCACTTTGGTCACAGCCTAATTCAGACAACTGAGTTCTGTGTCTGAGCAATCCCTAGAAGAGAAGAGTTGAGATTGAAGGGAATAGTGACTATCTTTTGCTGTTACATTGTGGTGGTTTTCTTGGTCAGTTATTGCCTCCCAGTGGATGCTGAATTAATCTGCATGTGGTTTATGGAGCTGACTGTTAGCACAGGTACTATCTATTGCCAACAAACATCCAAATATTTGTTGTTGGATACAAACACTTCTGTGAATGTTACGGCAAAAGCTTGTAAGAAGAGTGGTTCACAGGTGATTCCAAAAAGACCATTGCTTTAGTTAATTATAAAAATCAGCTGTTTGTTTTTTGAGGTTATTCATTCTCCTAAATATGCTGGATTTGCCTAATATTTATGTCAAGAAAATGGGTTGAGTCAGGCTGATTTTTTACCATATGTGTGAGAGTCTCAGAATAAAATCCCTATTTTAAGTTGGAAGAAAGCTCAAGATACTAGCAATTCATGAAAATGTGGTTATCTCTGTGTACTAGGTAAAGACACCTGTTGTGAACTCGGACACCAAAGTTCTAGTACCTGGCATTCCAGGACATAGTACAGCTGTCAAAACTCCAGCCTCGGGAAAGGAGAAAAAGAAAAGCAAGAGGAAACCAGGAGAGACAGAGGTAAAGGGCTTCTTCTTTCAAACTCAGTAAGAATGGAGAAACTAGAATCATAAATCATTGCTATACCTTCTTTAGGTGAACTTCAATTTGTTTTGTGTGCTGTGAAAGAAAGGTTAATGATACCATCTTTCTGTATGAAAGAGATGTCCCCTTGCTCAAAACACTTCCTTCATTCAAGCCCTCTGTGCCTTGTCTGTGGTTTTGCCAGGTTGTTGCAGAACTTTGTCACACACTTGTTGCTGCCTATGCCAAGATAGATTAGTGCTTTTCAGCCAAAACTTCATCTGCTTTTGTTTTCTAATGCTATCTTGTGTCAGTGCATTTCAAAAGAATACACAAAATTTGTATTCTTTTCCAGCAGAATTAGCAGGAATGCTCTAAGTTAGGTACTTTGCTTTCAGCTGCTATTTGTGAGATACCACACTGATGCAGCACTGCCCCTATTTCCCCTCTGCAGGAGAGCATTGAGGAGCGCCTTGGGGCATTGGATATTGATGTGAGCAAAGTCAAAACTCCAGGTGGCCTTCCCCAAACAGACAGCTTTGCCGTGCTGCTGGTTCAGGGCTTGGAAAGCAACGATGCAGAAATCTTAAATGTAAGTCTTGCAAGCTCAGTGTGTGCTGTTGAATCTGTTCAGTAGGACTGGTAGGGAGCCTTCCCGAAAGGAAGGCTGAACAGTTCAGAACCTCTTGTTTCTCCCAGCTGCTTTTTGCTGATTTGCTGCTCAAGGCGGTGCTATTATGAATTATAGTAGTGGTGTTACTTTACTGTTATTACCTGCCTTGCTTTCTGAGTCAGTCCCTGAGCTGTGAGGCACTTTGTTTATGATAAATTTGTTATGACACAGTTCAGATGTTTTTAAGTGATGCTACCAATGCAACCATGTTCCCTTTAGCTTGGATTGGAGCATAATCTGTGCTTAGTCTCCTGAGGGTACATTTTTCAAGCAGGTACTGTTTGAAGAATGAATTGATGACAAGTTTCACTTGAAAAGCTTATCCTTGCATTTGGACATGATAGTACTAGGGGTGGGGAACTGTTAAGAGTTTGATGCTGAATAGAAATTTCGTGTCACAAATGCTGATGAAAGGCATTAATTGATGGAAGTCAAACAGAAAATATCAAGGGAGATTTTCATGTGCCTGTAATGCATCATTTCTAACATGGGGCAGGTGGGACAGAGGCAATGCTAGATTGTTTTAGATGGGTTTATTGAGTATCTTTACTTTGTCAATTGTACCTGACTTGGAAAATGAAACTCCTTTTCATAGCAAATCTTTTGCTTATTATCCTCAGCATACAAAAGTAGTGGAGTAGGAAGAAGTTTACAGGCAGGAATTTTTGATTTTGCTGATTGCTCATACACATGTTAAAGGTGAATTATTCTCTGATCATATTTTTTCATTTTAACAGAAAGTGCTTAACACAAAGAAAGACAATATAGTAAAGAACACAGTAGCCAGAATGCCTATACATGCTGTCATTCCACTGCTGCATGAGGTAAGAGAGCTTGTACTTCTTGTACTGTCATACAAGCCACATGTGATTTGCCTTCCAGCTACTAAAATCCAGGGTATGTCTCTGTTTCTGAAGGTGGTTTGGTGCTTTAAGAGGACTGCAGTGTTTCTTAATTTACCACTTATACACTTTTTGTCTTTTCTGGCTGAAGCTTAACCAAAGGACCAAGTGCCACTCTCAAAGCTAGGAAGAGCATTAGGTCATGTATTACTATCTTAAATGATAATGTGGGAGAAGGAAGGGAAGAGATTAAGCAAAAGCTTGTTTAGTCCATGGCAAACAATCACCATTACGTCTTCTTTTCAACTACTAACATGGACAATCATTTGAAGCATCATAAAGTCTGTTTGCTGTACTTAAACTTTGAACATGATTTAGCAGTAATTTTAAAAGGGATTTGGCTTCTGAACTGCCTATTCAGTGATATTAAATAAACTCTTTCATTTGGACAGAAATACTTTAATGATTAGCCTTGACTGGACATTACTGTTTTAAACCAAATATTCGTTAGTAGCTCTTGTTATGTGAATGATGTTCTATTATAAAAGTTAATGGTTCCATTTCTTCTGTATTTTAGTGTGCTGACCACAAATAAGATTAATATTTTTTTTTTTATGGTACCGATCTTAAATTGATTAGGCAGATGGCCTGATGCTGAATGTTTGGTCTTACAGCACCTCCTTAGGCTTATGTTAATGAGATGCTGTGTTTCTTCCCTGGGACCTTTGCTGGGGAATTTAAGTGGAAGTGTTTAGCTCTGTAATCTCAGTGGATGGTCAGACCTTTGTTTAACTGTCTTCTCCCAAGCCTGAGATTTGTTGTGTGAAATGGCCTTTACCTGATACTCTCTTCACTTGTTTCCCCAACTTGTCCACCCTATAACAACTGCTCTACTAAGCAGATAAAAAGAGATGAAAAAGGTTTTCTCTTACTTATTCCTGCCAGGTTTAAGCTTCAGTGGATATTTTGCATGTTAAGAGTTCCAGCTTTCTTGTAATATTGAAACCCAGCCTCTGCAAGTTACCACCCTGTGAAGAGGGTGGTAGAGCTGGCAATGTAATTTTCTGGAGCCTGGCAGTGGTTAATCCTAGCAAACCTCAAATGCCTGGAGAATTTTCTGACCCAGTACTGGGGCTGTCAGATGATCTCATGTTGGGGTTTTAAATTCGTTATGTTTGTTACTTATTGCTGACTGAGTTTTTTTGTCCTTTTAGCTTACAAAGAGATTGCAAGGCAACCCGTACAGGTAAGAGACAACTCAGCTACAGTTCAATTCACCTAAAACTTTTCACGTGTGTGTTATGGTTCCTCCTGCCATATATGTGATAGATTTCCAAAGTAACTGCAATTAAACTGCAGCATCTGGAGGTAAATACTCACTTCACTGAGAGTGAAAAGAGGAACTTAAAACACTTAAAGCAGTGCTTTGTCAGGGTGGCTGAAGTGAAATTAGAAAGGGAAAAGGATACCTGAAATGAGTGTGTAACCCTGAGAATGTAACTGAAGGCCCCAAATGTTTACATGATGGACATGATCAATAAGTAGAATAACTCTTCAGGTGTAGAGTTGTTTAATTATCAAATGTATTTAGACATCTCTTAATGTGGTGTTTAATAACAAGACCAACTTCCCCCCCTCCATCTTGTTATGTTGCCATAAGGACAGCTTTGTTGAGATGTGCTGTGCTGAGTTGTGGGGGTAGGTTGGTTTGGGTTTGAGTTTATTTTTTCTAAATTTAAATTCCCTCATTGTAGGTGGAGAAGAAAGTATTGTGCTTTGATCATTTATTCATTGAGACTATCTATAAAAAATTTCAGAAGCACAGACCCATGAGCTTGCCTAGTTTAGTCCCTCACTGAAATGTCTGTTCCTTTCCTAACTAATAACTTGCATACCTCATGTGGATAGCCAAACTTTACATTTCCATCTGTAGAGAGAATTTATCTTGCTCTCTAACTAAAGAGGAACACTTTATATAGAAGTATTTAGCATCTAGAATGTGAAATGGGTGTCTCTTCAGCCAGTATCTCTTGGATATAATTTATTTCTCTTTTCCAGTGCCTCACTAATGGTTCGATGGCTGAAGTCTGTTTTTACCTTACATGCATCCTACCTTTCCACAGTAAGTATTTTTCATTCATGCCAATGCACTTAAGTAAAACTACATTTAAATGCTTAAATAAATGTATTTCCTTTCTTCAAGAAACTGTCTCCTGCTCTCTGCATATGGCAGTGCCCAAATAAATGTATAGAGAGCTATGCTTACACCGCTTTTGTTGACCCTACTGGACATTGCTGATAAAATTGTCTCAGTCATTCCTTACATAATTATAGCCATCCCAAAGTCAAACCAAGATAAGTTATGTCACACCAGTGAAAGGGAACAAAATTACTGCCAAAGAGTAATCTAGCCTGTATCACTAGATCTTACAGAACTAACTTTTCCTTGTTCTTGCAATGCTCATACTGAGACTGTCTTGGGCATGGCCAGATTTATAGGGTAAAGGTGTGCCCAAGTTGGTAGGGTAGGAAGTAATGCTGCAGCTTCTGGATTGAAGTCCAGCCTTGCCTTACAAGTGATGGATACAGCACTCTTGCTGTGTTAAGAAAAAGACATTTGGGCAGAGTCAGTCCTTTCTGCCATTTGTTATAGGATTGCTGAGCAGCAGAACTTGCATGCGTTGCTGAGGCTGCATTCGGACACCAGTGTGTGTTCAGTTCCCACTTACACAGCTTTCTGAACAGTGCTTCACGCCTGTGTGTGGCAGAGACTGGAAAGGAAAAGGAGTCCAAGAACGGGCATGCTTTAAGAGTAGAGGATACTTCTAAACACAGCTAAGCATTAATTGATAGGCTGCAGGTGGCTCCTGAGAACCCTCACCTCTCCCATCTGTCTAGAATAATGTAAGCAAGTGTTGCTTGCTCCAAACATACAAAAGTAGTTTAAAAGACAAAAAACATTTGAGATGTTTTTGTTTGTTAACAGTTTCATTTTTTTCATCCATCTTTTCTCCCAAGTTGCCAGACCTTATTCCTCAGCTTGGAATGTTATACCAGTTGATGGAGAGCAGAGTAAAAACTTTGCAAAAGCTTTCCCGTCTGCATGGAAGACTCTTCATTCTTGTCACCCAGGTGAGCTTCAACTATGTAAAATGGGATGTGCAGGGGTGTTGTTTGCAGACTTCACTTCCTGTTGGGATGGCAATCTGATGTGATCTGTCCCAGGCACTTTAATGCAGCTGCTGCTCCGGGACACTGATAATGCTCAGAGCAGGCCATTAATTGACTGTTCTGTCAGTCCGTGCTCACTGGGACTGTTTTGTACTGCCAAATGTGTCTGTTCACCGATAAGTTTTAAAGAGGAATAAATAGGAGGCACTGGGCCGCTTTGGAGCAGGTGCCTCTCTGATTTTACTTTGTCATTTGTACTTTTTAGGTTGTTAAACCAGCACTGTAAGTGAATTACTGTGTGCTACCCTTAATGTAGATTTCATTTACATTGTTAGGAGTTCTGTTGTCTTTTAAGGTTGAAATATATGATTTAATCTAAGGCTAATCTGCAAATTCCATTCAGGTTGCAGCATCACAAAGAGTTCAGGATGTACCCGAGGTTAATCAGACTGCAAAGCTGGTCTATGAGGATGGTAAGTGTCGTATGCTAAGTTGCTCAGCTCCTGAATTCACATGACAGCCTACACTTGATGGCTGTTCATCATGCTCCTGTGCTTATCTACCAGTGTACAGTCTACAGTTAGAGGGGTTTTGTGAGATGTCCATGGCAGGAAAATCAGCAGCTAAGGATGTAGACATCTTGTAGTTAAGTTATTCCTTCCTTGCCTTCCTTTTATCTCCTTTAATTCCCTCCCAGTCTTGCTTCACAAATGAAGAAATCAGTTAATTGGAAGTTCAGTGCGCTGCTTTAATTTACCTGGCAACCTATAATTTCTAGTGTTACCTGCCCTTGTGCTAAGGTAGATACAGTGAAGGCACTGCTATGTTGAGTCAGTAGGACATCAGTGTAGGGGATGTCCATGTGTGTGAGTGCATACTTCCAGTTCAGCTTTTTTCCCACTGCATCTTCACCCTGTGTATTGGTAACAGAAATGACCTGGTCTTAACTGATGTTGGTTACCTCATTTCCTGGAAGAATCTGTTTTGGTATGGAAATAGCACAGTTTGATGACTTGGCAGCACATGGGACTGGACTTTGTTTGCACAATGACATTTTAAAGCCTGTTCCTCAGACTGAGAGATTGTTTTTTCTTTGCAGACTCCTCAGAGGAAGAAGGCTCAGATGATGAGATGATTGCAGATAAAGACTCTGATGTAAGTGGAGTTAGACCAGATCTTCTCCCATTTGCTTGTAGCAGAAATGGTGTGACTGACAAAGGTTCCAACACTTCTGTTTTATTTTCCCCCCAGGAAAACTGGGATGAAGATGAAGAAAAAGAGGAGCAATCTGATGAACAAGACATGACTGTTGAAAAGGAAATCAATGGTGATTCTGATTTGGAACCAGAAAATGAAAGTGAAGAAGAATAACAGCACGAAAGAGTAATTTTAGCGGTTTGAGCAACTGGGCCACCAAGCTCTTTGATTCTGGATCCTGTTGCTGAAAGATGCTGTATTTGCATATCAGGAGTGCAAAGCATTGTACAGCCTGTGTGCAGAGGCACCTGTGGGGCACTGCATTTCTGAATCCAGAATGTTTAACCGTGCCAGCCTTCTCTCGCCCTCCTTCCCTGCGCTTACTTAGAGAAACATTTCCTCCACCTCCTGGTCAGATTATGCCTGTCATGTGGACATGCATTTGTATCTCAAGTGAAATAAATCTGCCACCGCTGTTTGTGTGGGAAACTTGGTTCAGCTTTACATTGAATTTGTTTCAAATATTCAAGGATCAAAGACAACTGGTCTTTACCTTCTTTCCATGCTTCAGTTAGCAATAGCAAGTGGGCATCCTTCTGATTTTTTTTAAAAAAAAGAAACAGAAAAAAGAAAAAAAAGATATTTTTGTAACATTTAAATTCTGTCCTGAAATTCTTTTCTTACCCCCTTTCATTGGCTTAGCCACACTTTGGCAATATGTAAATGCCAACTTGACTTAAAAATGGATTTTTCCTTTTTTTTAACAAATTTGAACTGAAGACTTTTATATGTACAAATCAATGACTTTTCTTGTGCTTTAAAAGGACATTAGAACTATCACTGGCTCCTAATTTTGTTTTAATGGAGGCTGTATATAAATTTAATGCTAACCCAGAGGACAGACCATGTTGAGTTGGGTGGGGAGAGGGGAGTGACACAGGGAAAGGAGAAGGTGAATGCTTGTGAATACATAGCACAGAGCTATACTTTTCTTACGGATTTTTAATCTCCCAGTGGCAGAACAAGGACACTTATTTGCTCAGCTAATGGAAGCTGAAGTGGTGCAAACACGTTTTTAAAAGCAAAACAAGGTAAAGGTTTGAGCCATTCACCACTATAATGTACAATAATATATTTGTCTATAAATGGAGCTGTTGCAACAAATACCACCCTCTTTGTAAAGTGAATAAATATACATCTCTTTTACCAAATACCTGTCCTGTGGTGTTTGTTGAGAGAGACCTTAGGTAGCTTCAGGTGGTGGTTAAAGGTGAAATGCTGCTTGTAGAAAGCAGATTTCTAGTGGAGGAGGAAGGCAGCCTAAAAGGTTACGATGTTCTGCAAAGCAGCTGTTGTTAGACTCCTTGTCTCCCTCCCTTTAAGTTGTATCCATTGATTTGTCCACAGCTTGGCTTGCACTGGGGTTGCAGCACTGTCTGGAAGTGCAGGGCATCATGTCATGGACAGAGCTGGAAGAGACGTTCTTGGATTTGGAGAGCTGGAGGTGGAAGGGCAGCGGGTGGAGGCTTTCACAGTCTTCAGAGGGTTTTAACTGACAGTAAATCATAGCCTTACTACTGTATGAAGCTGAGCTTTACTTGTTTTCAGTTCTGAGTTGCTGTGAAAATAAGTGCCAACACATGTACATTGTCTGTGCTCAAGCCACCAAATGAGGCTAAACTGATATGTCAGTTTTTAAGGCAATCCTCACTGTGCAGGTAGGCTTTGGGCTGGGCAAAAGAGGGGTGTGAAGTGAGTGCTGCTCTGCTGAGCTTTTGAGGTGTGGAGTAACGCAAGGAGCGAGCTGTGTTTCGGTCCTGCAAGGTCCTCCCTGTGTCTGCATCCCAGCCCTTCCAGAAGTTGAAGCAGAAGCCCTGGACTAGGGTGAAAGAGCAGGCAGAGCATCCTGTTTGCACTGTTTGGATGTGGGGAATGGTGGCATCAGGAACTTGCCACCACTGCCCCGTGTTACCTGTAAGGTTGGCATAGCCTGTATCCATCATTGCTATGCACCAGAAACTATTCCAGGAGTGGGGCCAGGAGAGAACCTGGCAGCAGGAAGAGCAGGGGGATCTTAAGAGCATTTTGTTAATTCTTGGTTTTCACAGACATTTAGATTCTGTGAATCTGTTTCAGTGGACAGCCAGCTGGTAGCAGGGAGTGAGTTCTGGTCTTCTGCTTTGGGGTTAGGACAGCCAGTTCACCTTGTCCTCAGCCCTCAAGAGGCTGTTCTGTGTGACACTGTGGCAGTGGCAGCTGCAAACAGTTGGGCTCCTTGGTTGAAAATTGCCCTCACTTTAGAGCTGCTAACTGACAATGCTGTGCACTTTCTAATCCTTAAAACTTTATCTGCAAAACCAAGGTCTCAGCCAGTCAAGGACTAAACTGTGTATGTCCTCCTTTGTCTAGAGAGGCTGGAAACGGGATAGGTCCTCCCTTCTAATCTAATCCTGGTAGTTTGGGAGCAATGAAGAGAATGAGGACAGAGCAGCTTAGAGCAGTGGAGGTTGGATGAGAATTTGTGAGATGTCCAGTGCAAACCTCTGCAGTTAAGCAGCCAAGAAATCAATGGGGTGGAAACCCTAAGGTGTAATTTTCGGTTTTATTTGCCCTATCGTGTCTCATTCATAGGTGTGTGTTTATTTTCAGTTGAGGCACCACTGCAGGGCTTCTGGGATTTTCTTTGCTCTGTTTCATGAGGTGGCCTTCCCAGTTACAGAAGCAGATAAACTGACTGTGGTAAGGAGCAATACCAGAGATGGCCAGCGGGTGCCAGACCAGCTCCACAAAATTCCTTGCATCACAGGGCAGCAGGAACAAGTTGTGAGTCGCCTCTGAGGATGGTGTAAGCGCATCGTTACTAAATCCACCCTGCTGTAAGGCGGGGTGGCTCACGTTTTTGCCTCTTGTTATGTTCCTGCTTCCAAAGGGACTTAGTAGCCCACCAGCACTTGGGCCGAGAAGTGTTTGTCGCCTCTCTTCCTAAGTATTTCAGTGTTCTATCTGATTCTTGGAAGTTTCATAGGGGAATAAGAGCTGCCTGTGTGAGTTGTGCACCTGTGTGTGTTAAATGCTGTGCAGTGTCAGAGTTATAAATGTTTTGCTTCTGGCCTCTCTCTGTGCTATGAGAAGTGTTTTATTTGTGTTTAAAAAAAAAGCAACAAAACAAACACGTTTTTGGGTTCGTCCTCTAAATGACTTTTGCTAATGGCTTCTCTATCCCAAAACAAGTATCTCAATGACCTCGGTTAAGTAGAAACAAACAAAAGCAAGATGTGCTGTTGGAGAAGAGGAGGATGACATGGAAAGGGAGAAAATAAGGAAAGTCTAGGATGCACAACTAGTTCTTAAAGGATTCCTGATTCCTGGCAACAAGAGCATGTAGACATTTGAGAAATGCACCCAAAAACTATGGAGATGGCACAGCCTGACAGCCAAGGTCTCATTTGCGCTGTCCTGTGATGAAACATTGGTTTGGTGCTGTATTTACCCTTTGCATGGAAGAGAACTGCTTGGTGATAAGGAAGAGTAATTTTCTGTGCAGTCTTGCCCTTTGCCCTTTTTGCCTCTCTCTGGATAAACCAAGATTAAGTCTCCTAGAAACTGATCTGTGGCCTTTGGGGTATTGGTTCCTTCCCTGTTCCCTGGAAGGAGGGGACTGGAGAGAGAAGCTTAGTGCAGACTCTGTTTCCTTGCAGGAAAACTGGCATCACCAGCACTCTTCATGTCCACATCAATGAAAGTATGGAAAATCTTCCTGCTCACAATTGGGTGAGACCATTTGTGACGCTCTCCAAAAAGGTGGTGTAGAGCTAAGCTAAATTGGAATGATCTCACACAGACTGTCTGGTACAGGAATGGATGACCCTTTCAGCTGTTTCAAATTGGAAGTTCCCGTCATCAGATCAAGGTTCCTGCCTCAGTGAATCTGGCTTTCTGGAAAGAGTGGTTGACAGTGAAGGTTGGTAGACTCTGCTTTTTTTTTGCTGGAGTTGCAGTGTGATTTCTGTAATGTAAAATATCCCATGGTGCTAACTCTGGAATTGCAGGAGCACGGGCAGTTGTAGTGGTGGTTTCCTCTGACTGGCTGCCAGAACATGTAAGTTGGAAGGAGCTTGGGTCCTCTCCAAACCTGTGGTTCTCTGAAGCCTATGCTGTGTTCAGGCTCCTCAAAGCATGGTGGATGGCTGAAATTGAGTTTGTAGCTACAATTAAAGATTTGGGAAAGAGGTACATTTCATGAAGGAAGCTAATACGATGAAGGGAGGGCTGTTCTGGAAAATACGAACTCTGGTGGATGCTTCAAACTAAACTGCCTTTAAATAAGGGCAGTTTCAAAGTGACAGTTCTTGTTCTACAGTTCCCTGCTTTAGTGAAATATGCCTATGGGAAAGATTTTCCCTCTCTCTGAAAATCAATTACTCTCCAAGGTAATTCCACAGAAGATTCTCTTTGTAAGGCATTGAAACCTGTGCTTGCTTGTTGCTTCGTGAAGGGATCTGATAACTATTTTGGTGGTTCCAAGGGCTGTCACACCCCCTTTCCCAGTTTCATAAATTCTGACTTGGTTTGCCACTCTGCTCATTCAAGATGGTTTTTCAATGTGTAGTATTGCTGTGCATCTGCTCAGCACCCAGCATTCTTGTGAGTGCACAGGAGAATTTGGGCACACATCTTCCAAAGGTGCCTGCTGGAAGGATGAAAAGTCAGCCTGATGCATGGTGTGCTGAGTCTGTAAAAGATGGGAATAGTTAGCATTTGCATGTCTATACAATTAGTGCCTGAGTAGAACAGCACTAGGTGGCACCCAGGTCCTTTTTGGTGCTTCCAAAATGTTGCCAGTAGGAAACCCCACTATGCATGCTGGTAGGCCAATGAATGTCCTCTGGTGTTACGGGCAAGGACAACCTTGTCTCCTCACCATGGGTCAGACCCACAGCCCTCACTGCTCTTCAAGGGTATCTTGTTTTGAAACACAGGTGTCTCCTAAGGAAGGCAAGAGGTCTCTTGAAATGGAAAAACGTAAATCCCCACTCCTCCAAATTATTATAGTTTTGAAATTAAGGAGCTCTCAGGCAAAGACACGGGAATAGGAAGAACAGTTCTTTACTAGGAAAATTAAAATAAAAATACGGAATACAAAACAAAAAAAACATTGACAGAGTCAGAATACAACCTGACACCCCATCAGTCAGTCAGGGTGTTGGTAGCAGTCCCATTAAATGGTGGCTGCAGTCCTCCTGGATGACAGATGTGGTTTTGTTGAAGCAGTGGTCTTGTAGAAGGGTGCAGTTTTTCCTCCAAAGGTCCAGTGATGATATAGAAGGGTCTGGTGTTCCTCTAGAATCCTGTGGAAAGAGGCTGCTCTGATGTTCCAAACCTCCGATTTTATCTAGGTAGGAAATGTTTGGCTCCTCCCCGAGGGTGGAGCATCTCCCAATGGGATGATGTAGTTTTATCAGTCATGCAGTGGGACTCAATGGCCCATTAACAGAAGATATCTCCCTGGAGGAAGGATGGGTTGTGGAAAAGACAACACTGCCCCACCAGGTTTAACAGATGGTGATAGAATAAATACTTTGGGTCACATCCTGTATTGCAACTCAAGACAGAAGGTCATCTCCTTTTAGTCCCACTGTCTTTTAGGAGAAGTGTGTCTTGGTGTTGATATAAGATGGCTCTTAGCTCAGAAGTGGGGTATTTTGCTCTCCTGGAACTTTAAGTTTAAATGAGATTTCAATTCAGCTTAGAAATGGTATATTTGTGGAAGGACAAAATGCATTTTGAGCAGACTAATAGTTTGAAGCACAGAAAAGGAAGAGGATGAAATGAATAATGAGGGGGAAATTGAAGAAATGTTGAAGGTTTTTGCCTCTTTTTATTGCAGAGTGGCTGAAGCATTTAAACAGAATATAAGCTCACCTTTTCTTTAGAATTGTTTTGTTTTAAAGCACCTTTGATGTGTTAATTTTATCTTTTAGGTACTCACAAAAGAATACTCAGTTATGTCAGTTTTGGCTCTTGGTGGTTTTGTTGCCGTAGTTTTTGCTTTTAAACTCAAATCCATTTGATTCAGACTTCAACCTGAACATTTTGTTTCCCTTTTGGTCCTGGCTAGGAGAGCTGCTGAGACATGGTACAGTGGACAGCAGTGCGAGTGAAATCCTGCTCCAGAGCCACTCAGTAGATGTTCAGAAGTGCTCTGGGAAGCAGCAGTGTTCCCAGGACTCGTCATAGTCCAGCATTTAAAGAGGGATGTATTGATAGCAGTGCTGCAATCCAAACTATTTTGAAAAGGGGGCAAAATTCTGGATTGCTTCTGTTATTCAGCCAGGCAATAAAATACCTCAAATGCCCTTCAAAGAGGGAATATAAATTTTGGTGATCGGAAGAAATAAAATGACCATCAAGGCAGGTTTTCCTTCTTGTCTTTCAGCCTGCAGCTCCAAGGCATTGATTGCTTTGCAAAATGGTGGAGGACATGCAAAGGATACAAAACTACTGTAGTATTCCTGCTCCATCCATGCTGCCTGGGACCTGTTCCCAAGCCTTGGTGGGCCATCAGATGGACAAGCCTCAGCATGTGCTCCTTCGAATGTGACCTTTGGCCCTTTGTCTCACCCGGCATTGGCCTGTGCTCTCTGTGGGAAAGGATGCTGCAATATTCTGGAAATGTTGGAATGGCAGAAAAAAAAGACAAACCTTCATGATCACTCTTTAAGTAAGGCAGAGATAGCATTTCTGGAGTTCAAATGCACTCAGGGACCATGAAGGATGTCATCCAACCCTTGTGAGATGATGTCTGTGGAAATGGGAAATAAATCTCCACAGCACTCTGTGTTTCCCAACTTGTTTGCACAGTGTGCTTCTCTGGTGCAGGAAGCTTTACTGCTGTGAGAAGAAAATCTCATCTCTCATTGATTCCTTTTTTTTAGGTGTGCTTTTAGTTTTCATGGCTTCTAAAAGCACTTCTCCAGAGAAACAAACTCTTACTCCTCTCAGTGTCATTTTACTTGTCAGACCTTCCATTGGTTATCACCTCTCACTTGCCGGAGTCAAACAAACAGAGCTGTTGCAAAAAAACAGCATTTAATGCTGTTTTGTATGGTAGTGCTCTGTTGTCTTGGCAACAGGGAAAGTTTGGAGGGTTTCACCTGCTCCAGTCTGAACTCTAGCATCCTGCATTGTGGAGGCCCTGCCAGAGAGATAACAGGCACCACGCTCTGGAAGGAGGTACACTGAAGTTGTTGAAGATACACTAGGGCATGGTGACAAAAGGTTTTTCTCTGCAGCCCTTTACAATTTTATATTAATGTGCCCCAGTTCTGTTTACCCCATTGGCCCCTTCTGCCCTTATATGGTCCCTCTCTAGAATGTTCTCCCTTTCCCTGATCCCCATTGGCCCCAGTTTGCTGCATTGTTCCACCCCTGTTACCCTATTGGTTTCCCCAGTCCTATAACCTATAGGTTACCCTGCCTCTGCACCACTTTCCCCCGTTCCCATTCGCCCCTGATCCCATGCTCTGCCCCTCTTTTCCCATACCTAAACCCGGATCCTTGCTCATTCCTTGTTTTATTGTCCCTGGACGCGTTCAGTGTGTGGCTGCAATAAACCCCATCGCAGGTCCCCACAAAAGACCCTTCCTGCGTTTCACTCACCATCCTTTTTCAGCTATGTGCTTCTGTGTGTGTGTGTGTGTGTTTGTGTGCTGGTCTGCCTGCCTGATTGCTGCCTGCTGGAGACTCTTTGGGAAGGTAGCGGCCAGTGAACGTCACCACATGCTACTACACTGCATTTCTGTACTCTCAAGGGTTTAAAGGCTGATTTCATGGGGAACAAAATTCCCGCTCGCTATGTGAAAATGGAAAAGCTAACAGAGCGGGTGGGAGCTGTGTGTTTGCGAGAAATCTGTGTTCAGTAGGGATGTTGGGGAAACAGAACTGAGCCATCGTGCAAGTTCAACTCTGATGTGTGCCTCGAGGAAAGAACTCGAGTGCAGCCCTGTACTTCCCTTTTAGAAATACCAATTCAGCTGCAAGCAACAAGAAGCATTAGAACAGCTGTAGCTCTCTTTCTGTGCTTTCCAGACCCTGCCAAAGGCAGCCTCCAGGAGTTATCTGTTTTATGCTGGTGCCTCTTGCCTTTGTATTTGAGCTATCTTGCAGCAAGCAGAGTGGGCTGTGTGAAGTCTGGTTCCCCCATGTTTCTCTTGGAGCTTACATGGAGATGTTCCATTGTTCATCTCCCCTTGTCAATCCAGTGGAGCAATGTCACCCATGGTGGTTTACCCAGGCCACCTACAAGCTGCCCACCCAGCTGCTCTCTTGCTCCTCCTCCTTCTCAGTGGGACAGCAGGGGAGAGAGACGGAAGAAAGCTCATGGGCTGAGGTAAAGGCAGGGACTTCACATTCCAATTCTCACTGGAACTGTGGCAGGACTGGCCCTGACCAGCATGGGCTGTGCCACCCATGTCTGCCTGTGGAGGGGGGACCTGGTTGTTGAGCTTTGACTTACTGCTACCAACACTGTGCACGAAGCCTAAGCACGTATTTATAAATCAGCTCCTGGGGATGTGGCTGAGGGGGGCTGTGCAAGCTGGGGTTCTGGTACAGGCTGCTGCTGTAATGACCATTCCTACATTATTTATCACCCCAGGGTCTTTCAGAGCTTTGCAGCTTCCCAATCATCATTTGTATTTTCAGGTGGAGATAGTGCCCTGTCAGAAACTAAGGTTCGAGTCTGTGGCCTGCAGAAGTCCTGAACATTTTTTCTGGCCTTAAGATTTATATTTCTCTGGAGGCCAGGCAATGAATTGGCAGAAAAGCTAGCCCAGCTTCTGCAGACTTCAACTTTTCATGCCCTTCTTTGGCTTTGTTTGCTTTTGGACAGTGGAAGTGAATGTAGTTGGGAAACATGGTGTTTCTGTCAGGTCAATGAGCCAAACCATCACAGGGTTTCACCAGTCAGCTCCAATGTGTTGCATGGTCATATCTGGAGGCTCTTTTATTGTCTTCCTCCCTGTAAGCACTACAGTTTGCTGCAGAGACAGACTACTATTACTCCTTTACTTCTTTGTGGCATCCAGCTCACCCAAGGCAAATGCTGCCAGCTGGCTGGTACTGACTGGAAAATCAGCATTTTGTCCTGCACTGGGTCCTCTGGGCACCATGATGTGGGGCTTTGAGCATCAGGGCAGATGCATGACTGCAGGCATCAGCCCATGAACACTTAGGCTCTCTAGGGACTTCAGTGCCTGTGGAGTTAGGTGATACCTTGTAGGTTGGGTGGATGGAGGCTTTAAATGTGTCAGGGATGCCTGAATGGTGGACCTAGGCCCTGAAAAATATAGAGGTACTTAACTGCTGTAGAGAGCAGGGCATAACTGCTGAGCTGTGGGAACTGTTATATTTTAAGGTTCCTAAAGTAATAAGAACAGTACTGGTATTTGAGTGGAATAAATAAAAGAGTAATAAAATGGACAATTAAAGTAGTCACTTTGGAAGATGTGCTTATGCTTTTGCATGTCAGCCCTGTACCTCATGCTCCCAAGGCTTGTTATTCATCATGAAGCATTTCAATACAAAACTCACAATCTGTGTTACATTTTAATGAAATTGCTTCAGATCATTGAGAATTCTGCTGTCACAACAAAACAAAACCCTTGGGATGCTCACTTGCAAGTTGTCCTGAGCTTCTGCAGCCCTGTGTGGAAAGCTGCTGTAGGCAGAGTTGGCTTGGGGCTTTATGAAACGTGTAGAACAGTATGCAAGGCTCTGCTAGCAGAAAACTGCTGGCCAGCAATCATATTTTAGTAATCCTCTGCGATGGCTTCACACAGTGACAACCCCAAGGCTGCTGAGGGGAAGACACAGGGGAAGACAAACCTAGTATTTCTGAGGGAAATTCCTTGACACCAAACCAACCTGAGCTAACAGCTGACCTGACATTTCAAGACATGGGCCAAAGGGGAAACCTTTCAGTGTGTTTGGTCAAGGCCAGGTAATGCTCAAGGCAAAGGTTTGTCGGTGCACCTGGGTCCTTCTCTCCTGATTGTATTGGGGACACCCAAGAGCCTACAGCTGATGCAGAAACCATCACAGCACTGAGTGGGAGCAAAGTTGTATCCAGTACTCACACAGAGCTGGGGTGTCCAGCACTCCACCTCATTGGAATGAAGAACTGTTCCAGGAAGGAAGAGAAGGAAGGAGCTGAGGAGGTTTGGCCTTCAGATCAGCTCCTTCCCAGCTCTTGATTTGCTGCCCTGGGTAAGCTGCTGCTTGTGCCAACACTTGTTCCACAGCTGACAGCCCTGCTCTGCTGGCGACCTGCTACTGCAGGAGCTTTTGCTGGTGACATTGAACCTTTCAGATCTTCCTAAGGAAAGCTCAGGACAGAACTTGTCAAAAGAGCATTGCTGGGGTGATGCTTTGAACATTAACTCTTTCCCCTGTGCTCCTTGCCTTGCACAGTAAATACTTGAGGAAGCAAATTTGCTGCTCCAGAAATTCCTCAAATCAGTCAGTTTGCCTGTAACAGAGCACGATTTGGGCTGTGCAATCTCACTTTAATTCATTGTACAGAAAACTGCAGGAGCACTGCTTGTGAGCTGTGTGTCTAACCTAAGTGGACTTGCTACCAAGAACTTGGAAAAGTGGGGAGAGATGGAATCAGTAGCACAAGGATCTGCATTGTGATTCTCCCACAGGGCTGAAGTCTATGTTTTGATTTACTGTTCTAATGATCCTAGGAAGCTGGGAATTCCAGAGGATTCATTTCAGTTTGATGAAACCAGCAGAAGGGTGACAAGGAGTTCAGTTCCTGTCTACTGAAACATCGCCAGGGCCTGGAGCTGTTCAAGTGTTGCTGTGCTTGGTTTTCCCTCTTCAGAATGTCATTTTGTAACACCTTTTTGCACTCAGCAGTGAATGACTGCCACTGGCTTCCTCTGTGCCAAGATCAGCCCCAGCTTGTTTTCCATGCTCCAGCCAGCACTCCAAGGCAGAAGGTGAATCTTGCACATCCAGGTCTCCCACAGGCTGCAGGCATATTGCTTTGCCATGGTCATTCCAGCTGCAGTGGTTTCACTGCAAGTGAGAAAGGGGTGGTTCTACATAGCTTTACTTTTGGTGTTTTCCATATCACTTAACTGGCCTCCATTAGGTTCTGTGTGCTGAATTTAGGCATTAATTAAGCCTTTGGGCACCATGAAGGGAGGTGCCATAAGTAATGCCCTTCCTGGTGGTGCTGTATAGCAGGCTAGTTTGGAGGTACAACTTCTTGGAAGAAGAAGAAACCAGAGGCATGTGGAAGGTGGCTTTGTGTTGCAGGTAAGCCAATGGCAGAGGCAGCTATAGGATACACTAATTTTTGGTATTTAACTTTCACTTGACCATTTTTAATACTTTAGGCAATGGGGCATGGTCCTCTTCATTTAGGAGGTGATCTTACCCAGCCAAGAATTGCCATTGACATATTTCCTAGCTATTATTCTTTTGAAATGAGACCTAGGCAGATATACCTGACTCTCTGCTTTCTCTACTAGTCCCACTCACAATGGGTCCCACAGAGAGCTCTGGCTGGAACAGGAGAGTTTATCATCTTTGGGGAAAGGGACAGGCAACACAAGAAGACACTAAGGATGTTGTGAGGTCATGCAGGGGCAAAATTAGAAGGGACAAAGCCCAAATTTAATCTGGTTACTGCAGTGAAATCATAGAACCACAGAATGATTTAGATTGGAAAAGACTTGAAAGATCCTATACTTCCAAACCACTGGCTGTGGCAGGGACACCTTCCACTGGTCCAGGTTGCCCAGGGCCCCATCCAACCTGGCCTTGAATGCTTCCAGGCTTGGGGCAGCCATAGCTTCTCTGGGTAACGTGTTCCCAGTGCCTCACCAGCCTCACAGGAAATCCTGAATTTCTTCCTATAAACTTCCAAAAGAGAATAAAAGTATTTCTGTAAATACATCAGCAACAAAAGGAGGGCTAAGGAGAATCTCTGCCTTTTATTGGGAGTGGGGGAAACATAGAACAAAGGATGAGGAAAAGACTGAAGTATTTAATGCCTTCTGTGCACCAGTCTTTAAAAGTAAGATCAATTGTTCTTCAGGTACCCAGCTCTGTGAGCTGGAAGACAGGGTGAGGAGCAGAATGAAGTGCCCCTAATCCAAGGGGAAATGCTTAGTGACTTGCTATGCCACTTAGACACAAGAAAGTCTATGGGTCTGGATGGGATCCACTCAGGAGTACTGAGGGAGCTGGTGGATGTGGCTCATCAAGCCACTTTCAATCATTGCTCGTCAGTCCTGGTTAGCTAGGGAGGTCCCAGGTGACTGGAAGATAGCAAATGGGACACCCAACAACAAGAAGGGTCAGAAGGAGGATCTGAAGAAAACTACAGGCCTGTCAGTCTGAGCCTGGTGCCAGGGAAGGCTGTGGAGCAATCACCTTGAGTGCCATCCCACAGCACATGCAGGACAACCTGGGCATCAGAGCCAGCTCACATGAGTTTATGAAAAGCAGGTCCTGCTTGGCCAAGCTGATCTCCCATGACTTTTCCAGTGGATGAGGGAGAGGCTGAGGACATTGCCTACCTAAACTTTAGTAAAAAGTAAAGTTCAGTAAAAATCCTACAGCATTTCCCACAGCATTCTCTCGGAGGAACTGGCTGCTCTTGGCTTGGATGAGTGCACTCTTCCCTGGGTAAAAGCTGTCAGGATGGGCAGGCCCAGGGAGTGGTGGAATTCAATGGAATTAAATCCAGCTGGCACTTGGCCACAAGTGGTGTTCCCCAGGGCTCAGCTCTGGGGCCAGTCATGTTTCACATCTTTATCAATGACGTGGAGGAAGGGATCAAGGGCACCCCGACACTTGACAGATGACACCAACCTGGGTGGGAGTGGTGATCTGCTGGAGGGTAGGAAGTCTCTGCAGAGAGATCTGGACAGGCTGGATCACGGGCTGAGGCCACTTGTATGAGGTTTAACAAGGTGAAGTGCCCCATCCTGCACTTTGGCCACAACAACCCCATGGGAGGCTACAGGCTGGGGGCAGCAAAAAAGGACCTGGGGGTGCTGGTTGGCAGTGGCTGAACGTGAGCCAGCGACTGCCCAGATGGCCAAGAAGGCCAATGGCATCCCGTCCTGGGATATGCTTTAGTGGTGGCCTTGGCAGTGTTAGTGGTCTCAGGTTATTGGGGGGCCTCTCTGGTCTTAAAGGTGTTTTCCAATGGAAACAGTTCTGCCATTCAAAGCCTCCGTTCCTTGTTTTGAAGGATGCAGTCCCAAATAGACCCACATTTGTGTTTTTAAGGAATTTAGCATCTATCTTTCCTTGAAAGTAATAGGAATGAGGCTTTAAATGCTCTCAAAACACTTTTATTCCTTGATCTTAAGCTGTGTGTTTGATTTGAGGTGCTTTTGCCAAGAAAGGGCTCAGAGGATAAATGCAGGCAATTTAGCTGCAATAGCACTTGTTTCATCTGCTTTTCTGCTTCCTTTCCCCGTGGGTGGCAGATTTGGGAGTATTTGTCTTGTGCTTTGAGTTCCGGCTCAGATTTGTTCATGGACGTGTTGTAAAATCTCACCTACCCTTTTCTACTGAAAAAATCTTTTGGACTGGTGGGAATTGCTAGGACAAGGCTTACAAACCAGTCCCCAGTAGGATTAGCCCAATGTCCCTGCTTAAATCCAGGTATGCTTGTGTCAAAAGGGAGTGAACTATTCTAAACCCCCCTTGACCTGCCCCCCTTTTTTTTTTCTTCTCCTGGGGCAAGTCCTGTATGCCATTCCAAGTCTTTGTTATCAAATGTGTGAAGCGACGTTGCTGCTGTAGCAGCAGCCTGGGTTCAGTGGGAACAACTCCAGAGCACCAGGTGCCAC
>VWZS01005382.1:284616-460114 GCA_013397075.1 Rhabdornis inornatus | reverse complement strand
GCTCTGCTGAGGAGGACCTGGGAGTCTTGCTGGATGACAAGCTGACCAGAGCCATCAGTGCTGGCCAGGAGGAGCAATGAGATCCTGGGGTGCATGGGGAACAGCATGGCCAGCAGGTTGAGGGAGGTGATCTTCCCACTCTGGATGGCCTTGCTGAGGCCACATCTGTAATACTGTGTCCAGTTCTGGCCTCCTCAGTACACGAAAGATAAGAAGCTTCCAGAGAATGGAAGTCCACAAAGACGATGAGGGGTCTGGAGCATCTCTGTCCTGAGGACACACTGCAGGAGCTGGGCCTGTTTAGTTTAGAGAAGACTGAGAGACCTCAGATCTCATCAGTACATTCAAGTATCTCAAAGATGGGTGTCCAGAGGATGGTGCCAGACTCTCTTGTGTGGTGCCACCTGCTCTAGGTGACCCTGCCCTGGCAGGGGAGTTGGACTGGATGATCTCCAGATGACCCTTTGAAACCAAACTATCTTGTGATTCTGTGAAATGGACAAAACCTGGCAAACCTTACAGTTCTGTATCATCTGAATGCATTGTTTGTAAAGCAAGTTGCACAAAGCAATGAGAGTGAAGGTTTATGCATAGGACAGCAGCAATCAAGAACTGTGTTTCTAACTACTAACTACTTCTACATATATATTTTTTAAAACCTATCATGAGAATAGTCATGATAGGTTTTAAAAAATATATATGTAGAAGTAGTTAGTACATTAAAAATATGGTATTTTAGTATTCCACATAAGTGAAGACCAACATCCAAAATTTTAAATATTTAACTGCATAAATTTAAAGTAAAAAAATCTTCCAATCAATAATATGTTAGAAGTAATAATTTTCCAAGCCACCAAGGCTAAGATCCCACTCTTGCATAAATAGGTATTTACATTCATTTGCTGGGTTTTTTTCCCCAGGAGAATTCCAAAACAGATTAGACTTCAGTATCATGGTTTACTTTTTTCGTTTGAGACGCTACTGAAAGTCTTCCTAATGATGATCAGCTTTCTGTGGCTAGGTAAAGTTTATGGAGAACTGATGTGTACTTTTTCCTTTACAGAATAGCCTACAAAGCAGCAAGGTTTAGGAAGAACTTAAATAATTGTATTTCCTTCAGCATGTTAGTAGAAAATAACCTCTACAGGAGTTTATGTCTCTAAAGGAGACAAAATGTGTAGCTACTGAACTCACAGATCCAAAGCAAAATACAACCCATTAAGGTTCTGTCTTTACTTTGTTATTTTCTCAATATTCTAAAATTTTACTTGAAAGGAGTTTGACCACAGTTTCTTTCACCCCAATGGCTAGAATTAATTACTTGATTGTCAGATACTGTGGCCATCTATATAAGAAGGGATGCATGATGAAAATAAGGCCCATAGATTGAATTCCTCAAATCTGTCTCAAGGAAACTTTCCAGAAAGGAAATTGGCCATTGTTAAATTCCCTTTCATTTGCCAAAACACACTATCTCACCACCCAATTCAATGATACATTTTTATTCCCTATTATTTTTATTCTGTTATTTTACTCTCTGCTTTATCATGAGGAGTTGATCTTTTCCTTATTAAATCAGTGGAAGAATAGCTATTGAACTGAAGGGTAAAGAGAGTGAGCAGCACTGCCACCAATATAAGTATTAATTCTGATTTACCACTCACAGGGAAGCCCCTTACAACACACTGGATGATCACAGAGAGAGAAATCATTGCCCTAGTGAAGGCAGCAAAAGCAAAAGTTTTCTGCAATGTGCCATTCAAAAAGCTGCATATTAAGTGAACACAACAAATTCTAAGAACAACATGCATATTTTCTGGTGATTCAATTCCGTTTTGAGCTTTTTCCTGAGAGGAAATCCTGGTGGCACTCTCTCACAATTTCTGAATGGACTATCCCCTGTAATATAGAATTTTTATAGAGTTTGAAAAGGAAAATGTTACTGTTCTTTCCCTGCATCCTCACACTGACCTACAGCCTCTATTCAGACTCCTACATGTAACCCCACAGTAAGATTATACACCATTATACCACAGAAAGAATATTCCTATTACATGTACGAAAGCACTCCTGTAGATACCTGTGGAGTCATATAGGTTGGGATTCAAGAAGCTACAAGGCAGCTGCGAGGTCTTTTCCCTTGCAGTAAGAAGTGCAGTGGTTTCTCCCAATGAGCATGTACATAGTTTCAGTTTTAGATGTGGTAGTATTTATTTCTATCCAATCCCAATCACATTTGCTGACTAGAGAGACGAAAATCACTGTTACTACAACAAAATCACCAGAAGTGCTGTGAGAATGCAATTGTTTCTATTTGTTAGTTATCTGCCAACTGTTCTGCAGTATCTCCCTAGGAAAATTAGCTCATCCATTTAAGAAAGGGAAGCAAAATGTAAGCAGGCCAAATGGAATAGTCCAAGTCAGTGGATCTGCAAGCATACTGAAGGGCTCAGGTCTGTTTGGATTAAACAACTGCATCAGTCCATGTACAAACTGAATATTTTAAATGGAAGTTTGGAAACACATATACATTTCAGACAAAGACAGGAGCCCTAAAGACACAATAGGAAATGCAACCCACAAGGTATTTCACTGCCTACACTGGGATAGTACTTCAGTGAGAAAGCTGGATTAAAAAGACATATTTGAAATTATCCTTTTATTATATATGCTTCATATATGTTGACATGTGAAATACACTTTAACATGTAACATGGCTGTTACTGTTATGAGAATTTAAAAGGGAATGATTTTTCAAGAGAGGATTTACAATTCAAAAAGTTGATTGGTCTAAAGTTTGTGAATCAAATCTCTGACAGCATTGAAATGCTTTTCATTTATGTGTTGAACAGTTTACCACAAAGGGCATCAGAATATAAGCTGTCCTTCCTTCATCTGTATCTGACATCTAGTTCATGAATTTTCCAACAATAAAATTGATGTTGGTAGGTGTTAAGACCAATTTATGAGACACAAGTAATTCAGGGATGACTAAGATTTTTAACACGGGCCTATTAAGACAAGGCAGATTTTGGGTGAAGGCAGTTAAAATAATGAAATACTGCCTATTGTAAGTAGTAATCAAAATGGAAAGGCTTTATCTGAGATGTCTAATATTGAAGAAGTTAATCAGATGAAAGATTTAGTGATGTAAAACACTGAACAGGTAAAACCTGTATAGGGGTATGAAACCATTCAAAAGAACGAGTGATGCTCTTGGCTGAAGTATTTTGCAATCTTCGTTGCGAAAACTACTTCCTTAATCTGTACAGAATAATCACAGTAACAGAGTAGATATGCATAGCTGCTCTAATTGAGGTGGAATAGCCTGCATAGTTGTCCCAGATGACTTGGTACAAGTGAGTTACATTTAGATTCAGAAAAATCTGAATATATTTTAAAGCATTTGAAACGAAATACATACAAACTAGATAAGGCTCTCTAGAATTTCTTGCAATGCATTGTGATGTTGTGTTCATATGCAAGTTTAAGGTTAAGTGTTATCTTAAAAATTGGTTTATTTCAGTTACGATTTATCCTCAATTTCCATTTTTGGCAGTTCAAAATTCACTGTGAATTCACTGAGGCAAGCATAAAGTGCCCAGCTTGCATTAGTAACTCCATTACTCTTAAAATGCATGTAAAAAACGAAAGCGTAAAGCACTATCATTATGTTGTGCAGCTAAACAGCTGTTCGGTTTTTTCTCCTACACTGACTTTTCTATTTTTAGATGAGTGCCAAATGCCATTGCAAGAATTCATTCAAGATGGAGGTTTATTTATTCTTTCCTGGAGACAGCATTTTTGCTTTTCCTTTTTTTTTTCCCCCAGTTATTTTCTGTACTTTTTTAAGATAAATGCCACCAAAACTACTAACACACCTTTGCTTTCAGTTTTTTAAAAAATAGGAGGTTTCAATATGAAGGCTGGTATGAGCAGTACCTGGTCTTCTGCTTAACATATTAACCCAATAGAACATCACTAATGCCTTCCATTTAAGAAGTTAAATAACAAAGGTAGCAAAAAAACCCTACTTCAAATAGAATCCAAAGTCCAGATGTCAACTAAGCAACAGTAAAGTTTCAAATACTTTCATCCAGATCAAATACACCAAATATATTGGCATGACTTTCATTGTAAACAACAGTCTTGCTACTACAACACATTCAACTGTTATTTTCCAGAAAAGCACTCATTGGCTTCACAATCACAGTGATTCTTCCATGATGGACCACAGCCCCTTGTCCAAATGATATAAAAAGTTCATGAATGACAGTGCTAAACCAATAGAGAACAGCAGGGATATTAGACAAATAGACTTCCTGCTGCCACAAGGCTTTGCACCAGCATTCCTCAATAAAATATTTTGGATCCTTCATTTTTAATGAGGAGGAAAAATACAGACAACAATAACTTTAAACTTTTTGAAAATCAGAATTATTTTGAAAGGATTTTGATGGAAAAAAACTGTGGCCACCCTCCTTTAAGATTTGTTATTTTCCAGTTTTGGAGTGCTTGACTTTTATACCCTCACAGTCTTTTGATGAAAACAAGACATAATCTATACAGTACCTCATAAATTGGGAAGCATCTCAGGGTATTCTTTTTGAGATAGGGTTCGATTACAGTAATCACTATCACAAATGTGTGATTTACCTCCTTAATTATCTGAAATGCTATACCTATATATACATGTGTAATATTACAATTAGATTGAATTCTAAAATTTTGTAGGGCAATGACTTCATTGTACAATAGCTGTAGTCTTGTGGCAGTTACAGAGCAGCTGTAGCCAAGCATGAAAGACAAAGAGCTACTTTGCCACTCAGTGAAGCTGCTGATCATTATTGAGACATTTAGAAATCTGCAGCTGTTGAAGCAGTATTTGTCTCAAGTCTGCATCCCTGTTGACAGGCGAGAAAGATCTGGAAGATGACAATAATTGCCAAGGTCAGTCCTCATATACTAACATGAAGAGATGCAACAAGTCTCAGAACTACCTCTACTTGCAAAGCAGTCACTGAGAATGGCCACTGTAGTTTCTACCTGTGAAATGAATGGAGCTAGAGCAGCCAGTGCTAATACTGGCATAATCCTGGGAATGCAACAGCCACCCAAAAGAAAGGGCAGACTTGGCAAGTATTAAAATAATTTGCTTCTTAAAGTGTTGCCTGCCATAACAAAACACCTCTCCCATCATTGTTTTCAAGCAGCTTCAGCCCATTCATCCTGCCTTTCAAACACATAGCTGCATTTTTAAAAAATTCTCCACATGAATCCAACACTGTTCCTGAAAGTGTGCGCTTCTCTTTTCTGCCAGATCTCAGGAGTAGGTTAACATGTGACAAAGAGAAAAATGTTTGTCTGCAGCAACAGGTAAATACTCTTTATTTGAAGAGCAGCAAGCACTATGAGGAGGAATTGTGACAGATTCTTGCCTTTGTTAATTAAGTATTCATTTTAATTGGCAACAAATTAGGTTAATCTTCTCCAAAAAAGTCCATTTTGCCCATGACAGTAATTGGTGAGGGATCTTCCTGTCTTTATCTTGACCCATGAGCTTTCTTCCTCCTGTTCTTCCTTTATAGCAGAGAGGGAGAAGCAGCTGGGTGGAGTGTGGCCTTTAGCCAAGTCTAACCCAGCACAGAGGGACATATATAGGGAAGACTTTGCATTACTCTATCATACAACTGGTATGTCCCAGTTGTATGATAGGAGTCACAGCAAAACACCAAGTGATTTTCCCATGCCCAAGTGGAGTTGAATTTGGAGTAACTACATGGGTATGTTTTACACTAGGCCACACAAAGGGAGATATTCACTCTTTACAGACTTGAGAGAACTAGCACTCTTAGGTTTTAATATGTCTTTTTCTTTGTTCTCCTTCTCATTGTCAACATCTTAGTGCTTTTCTGAAGCTCATAATATATAAAAGCTAAGTATCTATCTTTTTTGTTCCACAACTGAAACCTTTCTCCTCATTCTGGATTGCCACCACTTTCTGCCTTAAGTCCATTCCTTAGCTTGTGACCACAAGTTTGGACAAGAAATCAAACAGCAGGTCAGCTTGACCACATGTCAGGAAATAAAACAAAAATAATTTTCTGAAACAGAAATCTTATTACACTCGCAGCCCAGACTCACTTGGACACTATGGTGCTTATAATTTAATGTTAATAATAAATAAAGCTCCATTTTTTTGGTTAATTCACGCTGTTTTTAAAAGAGACGATAAGGGATTTTCATGGCTACCCTACACTCAGACACATAGACCTCATTGCTGAGAAAAGGCAGCAGCTGCCTCTCCAATGCTGCATCAGTCTACATACAGATGAACAACAGCAGTGCATTCACTTTGCTATGCTATTTTTCCTTTGTTGACAACATCACAACTTTGCTCCTAAAAGCCCCAAGGGAAAACTAGGAGCTGCTTCAGCTGCTGAAAAGAATAATATAAGAGTCACTTTCCCTCCTTTTCTTTATTTATTGAAAGACAGTTTACTTGTGTTAAAAGAGCCAGGAGCAAAGGGACCAGGATGTATTGCCATTTGCTCTTTACTCCCACCTATCTCCCATCATTCAGTGTGTACAGTCTGAAAAAACAGGCATGAAAACAATCTTAGAAATGGCAAAGATGAGATCAGACATCGTGATGCCAGAAAAGAGATCTTCCCATGCAGACTGAAATGCTGAAGACCTCTAGGAAAGGAAAAGTCTGAAAAGTCTCAACTGCCCTTTCTTGTTTCTGCCCATACCTTATCTTCCATTAGGGATGCATTGGGTCAGTGCAGCGCCCTGCATTCCAGAACCAGATCCAAGATATCACACTGCCACTTGTGCCACACTCTCATGGCTGTGGCATGTATTTAGCCGTAAGAACTACAATTTTAAAAAGTATGTATACTTCGCAATACAGACCAATATAAAAACTAATTTTTCTAGTGCTTAAATAATAATAGTATACTAATATCCTTGAAAGAAAAATATAAGAACCTATAATACAGACTTTTAGGTTTTAATTTTGGTTGCAATATCAGCCTTTCATATTAATGCCACTTTATTTACCCTAATAAATTGCTACTTCAGTAAACAGTTAAAATTTCATTGATGACTGTTATAATTTCTCTGCATTTTTAAAGAGTTTACAGGGAGACACTAAGAACATTATATGATAAGTCTGTAGGCTAAATAGTTCCATTCAATGGATATGGGGGAAAAAAAAGGAAAACTCCCATTTTGAGAATGATCTCTTGCTTTCGCTATGTCTGTGGCTACACTGGCCAACATTTCACAATTGAAATGTGAGAGAGACCTTTACACAGCATTTCCAATTGACAGTTGTTTTGGAGTTTTTTAAACTATTCTGTCTATTGATATGCTATTACAGAAATAGCACAGAACATATAACACATTTCTGTGTAGCCCTAACTTTAATCAGAAATGTCTTCTCACAATCTGTAGGGCACCTATATTCACAACAGACTATCACTGCCATTCTGCTTATGGGGACTTCCACCTCAGATGAGACAGTGAAAGTTTTTGAAGGTCACAGAGGAAGTCTGTACCAGAGAGAGAACATGAATGCAAGCTTATCCAGATCTGGACTGGACACTTGGCATCATCTTTTTCTTAACTCTCGCTGACATTGTTTATAACCCTGTGGCAGTAGGCCACAGCTGGGCTTTAGGTTACACAGACATTTGTGATAAAGAGAGGGGTTAAAGTAACAGATCTGTACTTCCAAGCTGAGAGAATCACCCTTTCTAAGTAAATGTCAAAAAAACCTGTCCATGTGTAGATTTTTTCTTGATAGCATGCATATAAAATAAATAATTTTGAAAAAAAAGAAAAGGAGATACATCATTCCTATTTTGCAACTGATAAGGGGTTACAGTGCATTCAAAATCTGTTTAGTTTTATCCATTTCTTCTCTCTTGATTTTTGTACTTTGTTACTATCCTTAACCTACACCCCAGAGAAAGAGTAAACAGCTGCTAACAGTGCCAATAACACTCAATAGTTCATGTTCCCTTACTCTTTACCCAGGCTGAAGTAACCACATTCAGTATGCATTCTACTCTGCAGCATCCTGGAAACCTGCAGTTTGAACCCGTTTTTCAATTTAGCAGTAATGCACTCTGGACAGTAATATGTTACAGAGCCAGCTGGTCTTCCTTAGCCTTTCACCCTCGTTTAATCTTTTAGTGTTCCACGGATACCTCATCTACTCTGGGCCGCTGTAACCTTCCATCATGTATCATATTTGTTGTAGTCTTTTACATAGTTTTAACCTTCCTATTATGAAAGGCAAAGGCACTGCCAATAGCATTAAAAACCAAAGTAATCTGTCAATCAGTTCAGGTTTGAAATAAATATGCCAGTAAAATAATATGAACCATCATTGACATGTATTTAAAAACAAAGCAAAATCAAGGATAAATAAATCCACCCAGTTTATATTTTTAGCTCCCTGTTAAATAATTTCATTCATAACCACATGTATAAATATGCATGAGTATATGCAAATATATATACATCCCTACACCTGCACAGATGTGCAAATACACATGCACTTATTCAAGAACACACACATACACTGTATACACAGTCACAGAAGAGGAAAACTCGTTTTTTACAGAATGATTTGGCTATTAGCACAGCAAGAAATTAACAATAGTGAGGAAAGCAAATACTATTTAGAAATTTAGACAAATTGGCCTCAAAATATAGAGACAAAACCAACTAATTTTGCAGTTAATCAACTCAGAGAAAAAAATGTGTAAAGTACTTAAGCTGATAAACATTAAAAATCTCAAACTTCTCAGATCTTGGGACACAGGGAATATTCAGGCTTCATTCTATAAAGTGTCTTTGCTGTTCTTTTGGTCTAGCAAGGATGGAGAATCATACAGATTTCTCTACACACATAAAAATTTTAGGAACAGTGGATATGATATTAGCAGTGGCCATATATGTGGTTTTACTTAGTAGCATACTTTTAATGCAGTTCTCTGAACTCTTCAGCAATGTATCTGAAGGAAAGGATTACCAAAGTAAAAAGCATTTTTACTGTTGTACTGAAATAAACACAATTCCTCTGCAAGGTAGCATGGTTAAAATGCAGCAAAGAGGCACAAAATTTGTAAGACTATTTGTGATTTGCTGGAGAAAAAATAAGTTATAAATAAACACAGATGCTTGTGCTTTTTTCTTTTTTTTTTTGTAATTTCAATTTTCTAGAGATCAATATGAATCAGGAATACTTAACAAATATAACTTACATTTTTGAAATTCAGAGTGTGGTCCTTTTTCTCCTAAGAATTAAAATAATCAAACCGTATCTGCAGCTTTCACATTATTACTGGTTGAAGAAACTTGTGAGGATTCAAGAAGCACAATAAGCATGCATGCACTGAAGGGAAAGTATGTCTCTTCAGCACCTACTTTATTGACAAAAAGTGATCAGAACATCACCCATTATTGAAGAATCAGGTGATCCTGCTTCAGTTCCAGCATTGTTAGCTCATACACTTAGACAAAGTTCTCAATCCTTCAGATTTAGAGCACAAACATGATTATAAGTACATGTACAATGGAACAGTTTTAAGCCTGAAAATCTTACATATAAAATTTAATATTCCAATATACACTCTGGAGTCTCAGAGACAAGCCTACATAGTATATTTTTGAATTAAATTCTAGTAAAAACCACGCAATTTGTGTCCCAATAATGTCTCTCCCTATTTCTTATTTTAGCCCGACATCTGGTATCACAGCAGACTTCTGCCACCTGCAAGGTCAGGAAAATGCAGACATCTCAATGTTTACTTACTATAGCATTATTGAAAATATTTTTATATGGGTAGGATGGCTTCTATTTCTTCACAAGTATCTCCCATATACAAAATAATTACTGTGAAAAAGGCAATCTTAAAAAGGTACAAAACTAGAACCAAGCATTAAAATGATGCTCCTGATTAATGAAAGAAACAATTATGGCACACAACCCTCAACATGTAACTAAGTCAGAAAGCCCTCATAAAAGCCCCAGATATAATGACTTCCTAGTTTGTCATTCAGCCATGGCATACACTGGCCTATACCTGCAGAGGATGCTGGGTGCCAAGTGCAGCTGCAGCAGCTTGGCAGTATTTTGCACCCAACCTCTGTGTCAAGCACAGATCCCATCAGCCTAAAGCCTCACATGCAGTTTCAACTCCCCAACTTGTAACAAAACACAACATCACTGTGCCACCAGCTATCTCAAAAAACCCCAACAAATTCACACACTTCTGAGAAAAGAGTCTTCTGGGTTCATTAAGCTTAAAAAGTCAATCGTTTCCTTTGCCATCTGCTAACTTATCCTCAAGACTTGTCTCAGTCTCATCCACCATGGTTACTGGAATAGCATCTGTCCACCTGCAATCCTGACAGGTTGGAATGAGAATATTTTTAGATACTAATTAGTATAATGTCATGTCCAAGAGAACTTTCCTGACCTTGTGCTGCCATTTAAAACTCTCCAGCTGTGGGCCACCAGAGAAGCCAGCTGCACTGAAGCAGCAGATACAGGAACAAGTGTGATAATGGGGTAGGCAGCCAAGCCTGACCTGGCCCACTTGCTGATCAACAGCCCATATGCTATGGTCACCTGAGACTTCTTCTCAGAATACTGTTTTCCTTCCTGTAGGACAGCAAATTCCCTGACCTCCATTTCAACGTGATATGTAGTTCTTTGAAAGAGAACAAACAACAGAAATAATTCCTCTTGTGTTTTTTTTTTTTAATGTGTTTTTCTTCCAAAAGAAAACATATATTTTTAAAGCGTACTAAAATCCCCTTTCCAACACCAAAGTAGTTTGTCAACTGGCAGTCACTTTTTTGTTTTCTCATGCAAAACTGAATTTTAGTTCATATAATCTCCATTGGCCAAACTAACCCTTGCCTTATCACTGGAGCTTGGAAAAATTATAAGAAGAAGAATTTGGACCAGACATTTCTGTCTAAGACACAGCAGCTAGAAGATGTCCAAACACTGTAATTTATCCTATATATTTTAAATCCTGTTTCTACACAACCAGTTTGGCTCTAAATATGCATCTAAGCCTGTAACAATTATGAAAACAGTATCACCTTTTGAAAAGCAATTGTTGATACTACTGGAATAAAAGGCACTGATGAATAAGTCTTGTGATGGTCCTGGCCAAAGCCTGACAAAGGTAATTCAGCGACAGAAAATATATCTGAAGCTAGTTTCATTTAATGAGTTATTTTGGGTGACATTTTTTCCATTCTCTGTTCCTGCTGCTTGATATTTAGCTGTAGACAGAACTTCTATGCATCCAGATGGACTAAACACTTAGATATTTATAATTTTTTGGTTTTAAATTCATTTTAGTCCTTGCTTGGCCACAAGAGGCATATAAGAAAACAACAGTACAACTTCTATGTTAATAACCTTTGTTATTTGTTGTTTTGAAATAACCAGATGCCTCAGTCAGGGAGTTACACTGCTGTTGTAGATAAAATCAAAGGCAGAGGCACAGATGATTTTTCTCTTGAGGAGCTAAGTACCAAACTAAAGCGGGATGACAAAAATGAGCATTCTGAAGTTCACCAAGAGCTTGTGTTGGATCTCTTTGCCATCTGCTGCCTGCAGGACCTGCCCTGCAGCTGCCTGCCAGCACACCACTGCGGGAGCCCCACACTGCACCATGGCAGGAGGAGCTCCTAAATCCTGTTGCCAGCAGAAGCAGCGGTGCAGAGAAGACTTTTGTCCCTACTCTGCAATTCCTGCCTTAGCTGGAGAGATTCTCTAGACTAGTAGAAATGCCTGAAGATTAGCATTTTGTTAACTCAACATATAATCTCACTGATAAAGGTTGTGAGGATATCCAAGTCCCTTGAGAGTAAATAAGATCCTCAAGGGCTCAGCAGTTATCAAACACAAGCTGCTTAATTCAGCATCCCCTTGCAACCCCATAGCTTCATATGTATTGGTTTTGGCTCCTGCTACTCAATTTTTTGGTCTATAAAATGGATGCACTAAATGCTCATCTGGCACGCTAGTTTGGTTTGTGTCAACTACCACAAAGCATTTGAAAAAAACAAATACACTGTAACACAACACAGCATACTCTTAACTACTAAATCTTGCCATTCTTTACTGTGCAAAAGTAAAAGCAAGCACAAAAGCCTTCTGTGTCTAGAATACAAACTTGGGACCTCTGATTCAGGATGATTATAGTTAATATTTTTAAGAGACAAGGAGGCAAACTGACTTTCCTGACTTGTCCATGAAAACACCTCCATTTCATGGGAGGGGTTTTCATGGACGTGTATGAGTATTTACATTGAAAAAAGCCAATAATTAAGCAGAGACTGCATCTGGAAAAGTATCTACAGAGGTCATGACTGCATCTTCCTATAGCAGAGATAAGCAGTTAGCCACTTAAAGCCACTGGAGACTACTTGCAGTATTGTTGCTAACAAATGCTTGGGGAATCAGGATCTAATTTCTCACAATTTCAATGTTCCAGTATCTCAGACTTCTACTCTGTGGCAACATGATTGTTTAGGGCAGGATTGCCCCTTGGGGCATATGTCCTTAATTTTTTGCTGCAGGGTTGAGTAATGTACCAAGCACAGAATCATTCATGTTTTATTTAAATTAATTTCAAGGGATTGTTTGTTTTAGGAAGCATGTATAGGGCTGTTCAGATGCTCTGGCAAAACAATACCAGCAACAAGAAGTAATGAAAGTGTTTCCTTTTTTCATTCCTTTTACTGTAAGATAAATGAAATCTAGCCTCAGAGTATACCAAGAAAAGGAAAAAAAGCAACAGGAAGCTCCTGGTATTTTGTCTCATTTCCTCTGATTTCTCATGTCTGTCTTGCATTGCTTCTTCTGAAAGAAGTCCTCCTTGGCTAACATGTATCTTTAGGATCTCTCTGCACATCTGGGTCAGCACAATAAAAAAGTTGTTTGTGAAACCTGGCTCTCCCTACCAAATGTAGATGGGTTTTCTTTATTCTCATCTCTTCATAGGAATATTTCTTTTAAAGTGCCTGTTTTCTAATCTTTTCTAGGCGTGTGGACAGTAGAAAATAATTGCTTTGTCTGGTAGATAATCTATTGTCTGAGACTATTTTAAGGTGAAGAGATACCACCTGCTATAAAGAGGTCTCATTTGCTAAGTGCTAATTACAGACTGAAACCAAAAATGGAAAGAAAGAAATGCTGATGGCTTCTTGGAATATTTCCGTCACTTTAAAGTGAGGCTGAACCAGAAATTCCCATTTCACAGGGAAAAGGAAAAAGAAGTGGGCAAGGAGAGCAGTCCTACTGCAAGAAGTAGAGGAGAGCAGATGCTTTCTGCTGAACAGCCAGCACTGTGCAGATGTACACGAGACAGAGCTCACACCTCACCATGTACACGTGCACACCACCACTATAGGCACTACAAATGCACCAGATGTGCTATCAAGATGGTCTGTATAGAAGAATCACTTGTCAGTGCTGCATTTTCTTAAACTAACTTTTAGTGTGATCAACAGCTTTTGCTACAAGGAAAGCAAAACCATTAATTTTGTTATTTTGTCACAAATCAGAGAAAAAGGAATAAAATTAAAGTCCAAAATGACTAATCAAATCTGCTTCACAAGTACTAATTCACTTTGATCTATCCCTTGCCATAATTTCACTGGCAGGTAAATCATACATATTTATAAAAGTGGCAGCAGGCTGCTGTTGTTCTGTTTGCAATTTACAGTAACAAAGAATTCACTTAGATTACCATACTTGAAGTCCCAAGGTGACTCTGCCGTGGTTACAGGCCCCCTGCTATGCAGGATACCTAACATAATAAAGAACAAAGAAAAACAATGCTACACTAAGACCAGGACTCCTGGGTAATCAATTCAGGTATTTACAGCTGAAACAATAGCTCTGTGCAAATCAGCATCATTACTACAGTTTGCTGATAGAAACCCCAGGGAACTCAGGAAGTGTCTGCCTGCAAAGCAGCTGATTACTCTGAGTTACTTATGTTTTGTTAAAGCATTATTGTTTCCCATCATAATAAACAGTAAACGATTGTTTAAGAAAAGGTCATGAGATGTTCAACCAAATGTGCAAGTTACACCCCTCTTCCAGAATTTTGGCTTGTCATATTGGTCAGCAAATGCATTTGTCAAGAAAAGGAGGCCAGTATCAACCTTGCCCTTGTGAAGCATCATTACCAGACTCACCTGTTTGGGTTTTTTTCTTAATGCTTGTTTGTGATCTTAGACACTTTAGAAAAAAAATGCAAGCATGGACTCAGAGAGAGTCAGTTTAATCAATCTACTGATGCTTATGTTTTTGGAATATATATAGGGCTGCTTGTCTCTCCGTTTTGCTCTTCCTATTGGAAGAGCAAAGAAAAAGCAACCTCATTGGCACTGCCTCCCCTCCAGTGCTTTGCCTCATGAAGGCAAGATGTCCCACAAGATCACATTTTTCACAGTATAAGAGAGACCCTAATTCTGCATATCCATACATTTCCTTAATATTTTACTAATACAAAGAAAATGGCATTTAGGCACATTTTAGAATGTTTCTTCTCTGAACTAGCAATTCATTTTTTAGAGAGGATGAGGTGGGACTTTCCTTGCCTGTCCATGAAAATCCCTGCCATAAAATGGAGAGGTATGACCTTTCACATCAAGGGTGAAATGTGCCTTGCACTGATTTGTGAGCTGCTCAGAAAAAAAATTGAAGCAGAAACTACTTCTTCAGTGAGGGATGTTTTCAGCACTTCCCAAAAGAAAATGCTACATTAGTTTAATTTAAAAATGTTCCTACCTATCAAAAAATTAGACGGTCTAGTTGATACACCATTGCCTGTGGCACAATCAAAGTAATGGTTGCTTAAACCTGATTTTGCCTCAGCAAATGAATACTCACTATCCAACTGTTCCCCACGCCTTCTGCAGGCTGCTGCTGAAACATGCAACAGTGCCCAAAAATTTCTGAATTTCATCCCAGCTACAAGTACATTGCCTTTTATAGTGACACACATCCTATATACAAGTCACTATCTCGTTTACATAAAGAATATCTGAGCTGCTTCTGCTATATTTTTTCACAAACATGTCTTCCATGTTAGTTGGCTGACTGATCAAAAATATGAGACCAAAACAACATGAAACACAGGATCGTCACCATAAACTGAAATTTCTGTTATACAGCATTTGCAATATGGATACATTCCCTCCCAAGAAATAGGACTCTAAGGAAGTCAAGGAGACAAAATCTGGAAACATTGCAAATTGGGAATTTTTTAGTTTGCAAAAAATTATGCCCAGGATCAGTTCACATGGACTTGGCATCTAAGGAACCTTTCTATATCCTGGATGGAGCTGAAAAATAATGCAAAATGGATGGAGAGTCACTTCACATCTGAGTACTCAGGTTCCTTACTGAGAAGCTGGAACATTTTCCCTTATGCTGAGACTCTTAGTGCCGTGTTAAGGGATTGCCCATATGCACATGCCCAACAACTTGAACACTGTACAGAGTGACACAAAAATGCTCTCTCTTCAGACATTGCCAGCAGCAGCAAAGTTTCTTAGTCAGTGACTTTCCCTCCACACACAACACATCACAGACTGATTACGGACTGTTTATGAACTGAAGTGTGACTGTTCTGGAAGAGCACATATCTGGAAAGTATTGTGGAAAAGAACAATAAGAATAATACATCCCTAACAATAATCAAAGATAAGAAAGAAAATGAGATTTTTTTTTTTTAAAGCCCAACAATAGTTTAGCCAGAAATCAATTACTGAAGAAAGCAAGACACTTCTGAAATAGAGGGGACAGTGGAAGGCTACTAGACAGGAGACATTTTGGAAGGCTACTACTATTGTTTGAGCCCAAATTTTGAATGGACTACTGCTGTGGGATGTACAGTAAGAAAAAATGAAAGTAGAAAAAAACATATACATAGTAGTTTTGTCTCTATGTCATGTCCATTCTCTACTGTCTACTAAACTAAAAGTGCACATATTCAGCTCAATTGCCTGCAAAATTACAATTTTATGAAGTCCTTTGTATTTTAATTTTGTAGCAGTAAGTGAAAGGCTGAAAAAGAACATGCTATTTCATTTATTTTAATACCCCCAATACAAAATCATCATAGAACTGGGTTTTCGGAATTGCTATCCAACGCCCAGAAGTGCCAACTATTTAGAGAAACAGATTCTTGTAGAAACTTGGAAGCACTGAAGAAAAGAACTCAATTTGGTTCAGAGAGGACATATGCTAACTTTAAGTATGTTAATAAGTTAATTTTTCAAATGAATGGTCAGTCACTGCAATGAATTTCAAATGAAGACAGGGCAGAAGAAATCTGACAAAGACAGAAATTAAAAAGACCTAATGAATTATCAAAAATGAAAAGCCAGACTCTGCGCAATCTCCAAGAAGATATTTACTTGAGGAAAGTAAATTATTTTTGTGTGTCTAACAAATGAAATATGAATAATTTTTTAAAAAGTTTTTACCTAGCAGTTGGGCAAGCTTAGCTCCAAATCCAAATGCTACATGCAAAAGGAGATTCACATGGAAATAATTTTCATGTGCTCAGGGTAAACAGAGCTCCAGACAATAAATAAACCACAAATGGGATGCAGTTCTTGATTCAAAGCATTTTACTTTTAGTTCAAATAAAACAATGCAAGCTCAGATAAAATGCAGAGAAACAAGAGAACAAAATAAAGTCTAGTATGACAAGAGATAAAAAGAAGTCAATCCAGTCCTGAGAAGCAGAGTAAATGAGGGATATAAAGAATGAAAATACAACAAACTATAGTTTTAAAAGAAAGCATGCCTATTGTTTTGGGACTGAGAATCAACAACTGGAAAATATATCCTTCTAAAGGCAATTGATAGTGGGAAACAACTAAATTACATATTGTTTACTAAGAAACAATTAAGTAAAATGATGTACCAGAAAATTCAGGGTAAAAATGGAAAATAATTCTTCCGGGTAAAAACCTACAAAGATATAGAATACAAACTTCAGCAGGATATTCTACAAGTCCTGTTCTGACAAGTCCTTTAATCTAGACAAAACTTCAGGGGCCTTTCAGTTAAACTGAAATTAACAAAACTTAAACTTATCAAGATTACATTTCAAGGTGGAAAGATAATCTTGATAAGTTTAACAGTTTTGTTATTTGAGGGGTTTTGTGTGGTTTTTTTTCTTGGGTTTTTTTTTTTTTTTTTAATTTTCCTTTTTCTGAGCATATGTAGCTAAACCTGGTATATGTGACATTATGAAAAGCTAAATTTTGGGATATGAAAAAGCACAAAGCAAGTGGCACAATTCTGCAATTGGCACCAAGCTGGCTGTGATTCTGGTTACTAGAATGGTCTGCCCAGATAAAATATAAAGAAGTACACAAATGGTTGCAGGAGATCAATCTGCTTTGCTTCTGCTTTTGTGGTGTGCCTTGGCAAGCATTACCTTCACTGCTGCAGCATCCCACAGCTATGAGAATTGCAGCTTTATATTTGACTCAATTATTAGGCATCTCATTTAATAAGCCCTTATATTCCAAGGTAAATATATCTCTGTTTTGGTATTTGGTTAAAATATGCTTTGTGAATTCCTTATTTTACTCTCTTGAAGGGCAAAAGTATTTCAACAACCTTGATTGCCAAAATATACATGTAGGTCACAAAGCTTCAGCCACAAAGCTCTGTTTTCAGAAGTTCCCATGAAATTATCTCTTTACCTAGAAGGCATCATTAAAAGAGATTTAGAAAAACAGAATAAAATAAATTAAAAAAAAAAATATATCATTCTGAAGGCAGGAGTTCAGAAGTTGTTAATGACTCACCCAGCAGAGAAAATCCATGTCATTGCCATTTAAGATTATGACAATAAAGCTATACTCATAAAATCAGCACATAAAATATTTCACTCTATAAAATTTCTAATTGCTTCTTTTTAAATCAAACAAACAAAATTGAAGGTTGCCAATCAAATACAAATACACTAGAGCTCTGGGGTGGTTCATAAAAAGGAAAAACTTGGAAATCGAAGAAGAAATTAAGTCAGGACTTTGAAGGTAGAATGAGTTGGAGAGGTAGGTACAGGCAGAGACAGGGAGAACATACTCAAGTATAAGCACACATAAGCAACAAAGCATCAAGAATCTGGTAATAGTGAAGCAGCCTAAGGAAACTAATGTCACTTGAATTAAAACTTATAAAAGTCCACAATTCTTTTTTCTTTAGATTGCTCAATGTTGAATCCATAAACTGTCAATTGTGTATAAAATCATGGTTGAAAACAACTTTCCACTATCTTTAAAATTCTTTTTCTTGGAATGCATCAGGATGGTGGTCTTGACTATTATGTTTTTGGTTTTTATCTCCTTGTCTGAAATTGTATTTTGTCCAAGCAGTCAGTTTTCCAGACAAATATTTTCTGAATCCTTCCTAGTAACAACATACCAAAATACAGTAAAGATCTCTTTTTACTGAAAAAAACAAAAGAACCAATAAACCCTATAGAACTCTCTGCACTGGGTCTCAAACCCAGAATCAAAACCCCACCCATGGCAGCAGATAACATTCTCACCAGAATGTGATACTTAATCCCTAGTCTCACACTGGCAACAGATCCTTTAAATCTTTTAAAGCGAGGGATAAAACCACTTATTTGCAACTTGCTCCATGCATACTTTGATTGGTTTAACAACTTTTGACCAGATATTAATTTTTGCTGTGAAATAATTCTAACAGTGACAAATCTTATTTGAAAACCTAACATTTTTCTGGAACCTATACCATTGGCTATGCAACAACCCTTGCTGGCTGCTTGCCTCTTCCAACAATTTGCAAGCAGAAAGCAGAAAGCCACCTATGTTAGCTGATTCAGTGAAGTCCTGCCAATTTTATATTAACCCCACTAGCTGAGCAAAACAGCCAAGTTGCATAAATGAAAAACAACACATAATGACTGCAACCATACAGAAAAACTTCTCACACCTGCAAAATGTTGAAAAACAAGAAGCTGTTATGCATGGGAAAATTATAATTTATCAAGGACACACAGTTAAGAAAAAGTAGGCTTCCTCACTTTGCTGTGCTGTAAGTCAAACGTAGAAGAAGGCAAGCAAGCAAGCCTTCCAATATTTATTTAAGCACATGAGGGAAGCAGCTGGCATAATCAGACAAAATCTCACAGCACAACATTCTGCAATAAAAAGTTTGGGATGTTTAGAGTGTCAGTCAAGTCCCATTATATGATAACCTGTAACATGTGCAAAAGGTACTCATTCTGCCCCACAGTATTCAACACATCGCTGAATGACTCAATTTTCACAAGAAATATCAAAGTATCTGAAGAAATCTCATACAGGTTCAGTGGTTCCACACATTTGTGCTCTTTAGCACGGTTCAATTTTTTTTTTTTTAATTTTTATTGCCGTGACCCCAATATTTTGTTCTCTGACAGGCAATGAACACTCAAAAATCTTAGTATAGGTCTGAATTTGCAATGTCTTAACTTAATTTCCTTTCCACAGGCAGCTATTGCAATACCAGTTACACAGGTAGGCTTTCAGAAATCCAAGGTACAAAGAGGACTGTGTTTCAAAACATACAGAATATTTCACCTACAGGCAACTGAGCCTAGTTTAAGTTTTTACTTCTCTGGTTTCCGCTGTTAGTTAAATAATCAATTTTTCCTACAAATTATTGATTTCAAGCTTATTGTACTAACTGGCACTGTAAACCCTCTCTAATTAAACTTAAGAAAAATACAGTGCCATTAAAGTAGTGAAGAAAGTTTAAATATCAAAGAAACATGATAGTGTATGGAGACCAAGAATGATTTTTTTTTAAATAGGAACTTCCACAAGAGAATGTCCAATAACCAAACAAGGAAGGAAGGTTCCAATTTTTAGTTCTCAAATCAGTTTTGTGTTTTAATTACTGAATTCAGAATTACTGAAAAGGTAATTCTTCATCTGCCTCAGGTCTTGAAACTCATCCACCTGGAGAGTTACCCCCACTGAGATTTTGCAAATACCACCTCTTAGGGTATCTGTGTACCTATGTTCATGGTTCTCAAAATTGAAATATTGTGACCTAACCTTGACAAGACAAGCTATTAAAGAAGAAAAAATTTCTAAGGGGTAACTGAAAAAATAAAAACAACTAATGAGAATAAGCATTCTTCTGTTTGCATGTTTAGCTACTATTCACATGTTCAAAATCAAGAATATGTTTAAATAACATCCTGTTCTAGAACTTGCGTACCCACACCTTTGCAGAATCAATCTTTCATTGGCATATGATTATACGCACAGTAGGAAAAGCTATTCTAAAATAAAATAAAAAAAAACTGCAATGCAATGTTAAACATGCAACTGAATGTTAAAAAGTAACCCAATGCTGAAAATAAACTGTTCTACCTGTAGGATGTTTTTCACTCTGGTGTATGATAAACAATAAGACTGATATCAATAAATCCTAAGTGGAAAATAAATATTTAAAGATAGCCATTTTAATGGAATAATCTGCCCAAGTGTCAAAAATTATTATTTAACATTAGTACTTAAAATTGAGGTCAATGTAATACTGCCCAATCTGCTTCATACTGAATTTTTAAAAAATCTTCTTATAGTAAAATTCAACTACATGACTGTGTACTACTTGTTTAAAACCATTAGAAAACAATTTTCTTTTAAAATAAAAAAAATGCAGTAAAAATGCTTGCTGGTATCAAAAATGATCTCTTGAGCATTCTTGGCAGATCTAATGTAAAGCCTTCATTCTCTTTTTCCTCTCTCTTTCCTTTTTTTCCTTCAACTAAAAAAATATATTCTTTGCAGAATCTATTAAACACAGCAGGGAGAAGGAAAGAGACAAGAGAAGAAAAGAATTCAAAGGATATTCTCCTGACTTCCTTAGGAGCTCAATACAATCTTATGAATCTTGTAGGAAAAGAAGAAATAACATTCATACATTCAGAAAAGAACAAGCAAACTCAAAAAAGGAAAGGAACACATACACAGATTAACAGTATCCTATTTCTTGATTAGCAACTAGAATCCAAACAAATGCTCACTATTCTGAAACATTTTGAAAGGCCAAGAATAATGTTTAACATGTTAAGAAAAATAATCACTTTCATCAGAAATATTTTTAACATGATTTAGTACTAGCGTTAATGCTTTAACCCTTAGGTAAATACCATCTGAACTGCAAATATGCATAATGTATTTTCTAGAAAACAGGAAGCTCTGAAACAGTATTGTCAAAACCATAAATATCTCTCTGAAAACAGGGGGTCATTACAAGGAACTGGGATATGCAGGAAAGTAGACGATAAATCATATAAAATACATTTTGTATATGCATACAGATTAGCTCAGATAATCAGAAAAGACAAAGGGTTGAGAAAAGAGCTCTTTCCAGTGAAATTCATTCTCATGACAGCAGACATTTCCAGAAATGCCTTATTCTCAAAAAAATAAAAACACGTCCCCCTGAATATTCACTATTAGATCTTCTTCCTGTGATAAAAAGCATTATAAATCCTACCTCACACTGACTCATTGAAGACATTCCATGACTACTTGGATGTGAGGATAACACTCAGAAAATGCAGGATGATTAGATTGGATGAGTCTAGGTTCTGACCAAGTAAAGCAGGTACACCTGCATTTACATCCTGTTGGTTTTGATGGGATTATTCAGATGCAGCAAGCTGAATACAGGTTTAACTACTTACTCAGATGAGGTCACAGTTTGGTTCTAAATGTTCTGTAGAACTCCATAGAGATCCTATCAACACGATAAGGACACCTCTATAGAATTAATTTTATTACTTCCTATTATAAACAACATTTTATTAAATGAAAGATATCAGAGAAGAAAAAAACCCAAAACATTCTCAGGAGATTCAATGTCTTTGTCCTGGATAGGGAAGTGCCCTACAGCCAGAGCAGATGTTGCCAAGTGGCCAACTAAAATTTGTATATTCTACTCATTGTTTCTAGTTTCAGAAACTGGAATGCTTTAACTTTTGAGAGACAAAAAACCCAACAAAAATGTCTCCACTTTTGGTACCCAGATTTTTTAACAAGGAACACAAAAAGTAGGGGTGCAGGGAATGCTATGTTTTGTACTTCTGTACCTTGGCACATTACAGATGTTTAAGACCAGCTACTATTCAGTCTTGCCTTCTGTTTTTTATTACTAGCAAAACTTCTAATGCCTTCTACTAGTTTAATGACTTACGAAAACAATACCTTACATCCCTGCTCATGTAACACAAATTTGATTTTAAAGATATAAAAATCAGCAAAAAGATTGAGAGGGGTGTGTAGAATGCTTTAAATTGCATTTTATTTCTCAATTCTGACTTCCAGAAGGTGGTGTTTCATTAACCAAAATATAATTCAAATATGAACAGAGAGTTGGAAAGGCAAAAGTACCATAATTTACAAGCCTCTAATTAATGAATAAAATAATATTTGAAACCAAGTTTTCACAGCTTGCCAACGTTACTAAATAAAAATAAATGTACTACTTTTTGGAATGTAGCAAATGGTGTATTTTCAAATAGTCCTTCTTACTGTTGAAGGAAATGAGGTCTTAAATGCAGGACACTCTACATGCTTTTCACAAGCACCACTTCATTTTCAGGTTTAGGTAATGATAACTCTACTTAACTTTTAATCTTCTTATTGTGCCAAAATTTATGCCATGTAAAATCAATAAAGCAACCCAAAATATCTGAGTAGCTGAAGAAGACACTTAGCACACCAGACATATAGAGTACTTTGTCCTTAAGACATCAAACAGGGGTTGTAATACGATAATTCATAAAATCTGTGGCACAAAAATTAAATAAAGAGAAAAGTACTACGGATTGCCTCAAGCCAGAATCACCTAATAGCATTAAAAGAGAGAGGAATTACCATTAGAGTCTATGAGATACTCTAAGCACCCCTCAAGGGCCTGCATATGCTTCACTTGCTTTATGTGAAGCCTTGCATCCCTTAGAGTACAATTTTGTTAATCAGTTTTCAAGGTCACAGCTGAATGAAAGAGGGACAGGCTGTGCATCCATAGACGATACTTATTTCTGGAAAAGTCATCGCTCTATTTATGTGAAAATGATCTGCAGTTATGTAGTACATAAGTCTTAACCTGCAAACACTTATATCCTAAAAAAATACCCAAACTCTCAAAATTGTTTGCATAATCAAAGCCTAAAGGGTCAAGGTGAGAGAAATGTCTTTTTAATTAAAATTACTTTAGCAGAAACATGCATAAATGTTTCCCCACAAAACAATAATGACTATTTTGCCTGAAATTATGGATATATTTGAAGAATAAGACAGAAAAAGAGCCATTTCTCAAAATCTCAATGATGAGGGTCTTTAAAATGCTTTTTCTCTCTTGTTTTGGTATTTTATTTTAAAATCAAAATTAAATTACAAATGCACTGAACTGAATAAATTACTTTCTGAAGCTGTTTTATATTTATATTACCAGACTGAACCATATTGCTGCATCACTCTCACCACCTGCTTTCTGATCAGGACATGCTCTGACACCTTTTGAGGCACATACAGCAAAAGTGAATAAATATAACTTCTTTTGTCAGGAAATCCAATAAGCTCCAGCAAGGTTAGAGAATCCATAGGGAGCAAAGGCATAGTCTTGCTCATGAGTACAGTTCAAGACTGACACCAGCATTGTCAGCCTGTTTCCAAAGAGGTTGGACAGACCCGCAGAGGTGACATCTGAGTGCAGTCATCTTTCCTGCACTGTGTACATCAGTGGGCTGGTCCTGGTTTTCTTAGCAGCTGTTTGGCTGACACTGCCTTTAGTGGTTACAGAGAACATACCTTTTGGGAAGTGGTATGACTGTTCTCTTTGTTGCTTCCAACAAAACAAAAAGAATGAGTAATTTTTAAAATGCAAATCGAATTTGCATGCCAAAAGAGCACTGTCTGGTTACTACTTTCACCAGAAATATGGGCAGATTTGTCTCTGTGTAAAGTGAAATAATAGCATGGGGAGGAAACATTTATACATGTAATTCACTTCAAATAACTAAAGATTTCTCACAGAGAGGAAAGACAAAGAAAGAAATAAGTATATACACATAAGAATATATATATGTATTATATAAAAATATATATGAAAAATTAATCAAATTTCCAGTTTACTTAGTAGACTTGTAGAAGCACATATCCTTAAAGGGAAACAAAACTGAAAGTCACTGAAAGGAGGGTTTTGTAAGTTTGCTGTGGTAGTAAACCTCTGAAATGTCTGCACAGAAAAGCAACACTTATGCTAACTCATGTATTCAGTAGGGTAGGTATCATTTTTCCCTTATCTTGCTATCCAGCAACACACATTTTCTCTATTATTTTACTCATTTTCACTACCACTGAACTCTTTCAGGAGCATGTCCAACCACAGTCACAGTCAATCTTCAGAGATCAGCTGCAAGACTTATTTCCTCAGCAAGAGAAAGTTACATCAGTGTAATTGGAGAAATATTAAGAAAATAAATTCAATCACTTTTGATGAACAAATGCACTTGTTTTCATCCTGTTTACTGCATTTCAATGTAGAGTGATATGGAATTACTTTAACATAAACTAAAACAAACATGTCAAGTGAAAATACATATCTTAGCACAGGTTTGTAACAATATAAAAATGTGTTTTCATTGGTGTCATTTTTCATGTAGTATTCTTACATTAACATGCCAGTGCAGTATCACTACCGTTTAAAAACTTGCACTGGGAAAATTATTATTCCCTCAATTGTGTACATATTTAACCATTTTCAACTGTTTGCACACAGCTCCCTTAACATGTCACAGATATTGGCAGAACTTCACAGATTTTGATTGACTTTGATTATGATGTATTTCTTCTCATTTTCAAACCACACTGCAAATCAGAATCTTTTTCCACCAAGTTCATAACAATTATGTATTAACAATTTAACTTGACTTTTGTCTATTTTCCACTATGGAACTGAATTTACTTTCTATGCACTTGCCTGATCCTGCCCTGGATTTTCCCTTGATAGGGAAATTAATTTTGCTAGTAACATAGTTGATAAAAAACTTAGTGCATCACAGAAAAAGTCACACTAAAAATTTTACTATAATTTATCATTGTACAACAATTATACTGTTATTGCAATAATTTACTATTTCAAAATTGCTGTTTTAAAGTAAACATATAGTCAAGCTTACTAAATGAAGCTTTATACAAATACATTCATCAGGAGGAATAAAGAATTTCTCTGAAGATCTAAAAAATTTAGAACTCTACTGGTTTCTCTTACAGAACAAAATAAATAACAGACTCTTTCTAAGACTGCCTTCAGAATCTGTTTCGTCTTCAGAAACAACCTTTAACAGCCAAAGAATTAAGAGGGAAGAGAGCTATCAATGATCAAGAGTTGCTAACTTAAAAAGCAAGAAAAGTAATCCTAATTAATAAATTCCATTACAGTTCCATTAAGACTGTAATGTACCAAGAGCTTTACACACTCAGTGCAGACTGTCAATAGAAAATATGTGAAATATTTTCCTTATACTGTTTTCAGTCATTATGCTTCTATGACAATTCATTCTACACCATGGTTTAGAGAGAAATATAGCAGTAGGTGTCCCTATTTGTTATATGTACACAAATGAACATATTCCTCCAACATATTCCTCAATCTCTCCCTTGTTTTCCCAAAATTTTGTACCCATATGCCCCTGAATGTGATACACATCAAAAATATGATTATAGAATTTGAGAGTAGTACCTTGCCCCAGATATCTATTGAAAATAGTGTGTAAACACTTGCCATCAAATTCCATCAAAATGTTTACTTGAATTACACATTTTAGAGATCTGACAACAATTCCTATGGCTATTTAACTGAGGAACTGAATGGCTCTCCAAGACATTAGCCAGGACAACAAACACTGTTCCATATTAGATCATTAAGTGACTCTATGAAGTACCAGTAACATTGCATAAAGTTTTCTACATATTATGACAGGTTCTCTGTCTTATGAATAGTCCTTCATGTATTTGATTTCAGAAATTATGTCCTGATACATTTGCCCAATACCGCTATTTTCAATTTTTCCTAAGTTCCTGCAAATGAAATTGTTCTGTTGTGTGTGCATTTAGGTTTTTGCTGCTGGGAAGCTTCATTATTTCTTGTATATTTTCACTCTCATTTCTCTATGCTGTAAAAGCCAACCACATCTTCCACACTTTCCCTTCCTTCCCCTTACTGAAGCACAAGATGAGCCAAAGCAGTGGATGCTCAGCAGACAGCAACAGCTCAGTTCCTCCCCAAACCATTCCCTTAATGCCTCAGTTGAGGCCTGAAAGAAACATCTCTGCAATTTGTTCACCTTGTTCCTTCAGACCTCAGGTCTCTGCTGAGAGGATGAGGCTTGATAATTACTATGATCACCTGTGATCGTGCCTTTGCAATAGAGATATGTCTCCAAAACAATTGGATTGTGACCTCCAATAACAATTCTCATAGGTCACTACACTGCTAGCAAATGGCAAAAATATTCAGCTATTACTAACCTTGCCCGAAGCAAAACTAACCAGAGATGAAAATGTTTTCTTTCGTGTTAAGGAATTCATTTCAAAAAGAAAGAAAAGAAAGTCCCAGATACCCGAGCCTGAAAATATCTATAGGAGAAAAGGTATACTGTGGGCTTACAAGTTTCGAAAGAGTCTCTTTGAACAACTTTTTAAAAACATTTGCTACTCTGCTTTTCTTGGAGATTGCAAATAAATTCTAACTTTACAATTTAAATTTAAAATACTTGAACAAAATGAAATTCATTAGCTATCATTTTTCATTATATGCAAGTATTCATAGTCAGGTTTCTTTGGAATATTTTGGAAGTGAGGTTTATGAAATTTCAGATATGTTACACTTGGATACCTGACACACTAAAACTACTGATTCATCCAAAACCATTTAAACTTTTAAGTCTTTGTATTTTGCAACATGAATAAAATACATAAGTGAAGAAATCTGTAAAAACAGCTCACTGTATTAATCATGCCGTAAATTAGAATAGCAGAGAACATACAACATATAATATAGAGCCTATTGATAATATTCTGGAACCTGCATGCTTCAGGTGAAATGACAAATATGAAATGAAATTAAGGACATTTATTTTATCCCATGAGTATCAGGAGATGCACATTATTGAAATAAATTCAAATCAGAAATGAAATTCGCTTGTGACATAAAGATTCTCACTCATGGCTGTTTCAAAAACTCAGACATACCACACAGACACATGGGAAAATGTAAAAAAAAATAAATAAAAATCAACAGGCAGTCAATACATTCCTTTCCATTTGTTCTTTCTGTCAACTGTATGCTAAGCAAAACAATAACATAGAAAAAAGCCTTGTGTCATAAAGAAGGAAAGGTAGACAGGTTTTACTCTCCCAGATGAAAGAAATTCATTATTGATGCCCAGCACAGGAGATGAGTGAGGTTTTATAAAATCCTCCTCACTTGTCCCCTGCTGGTAAAGGATATACCCAACGTGACAGTGCAATAGCATTGCCAATGCACCCATCTGTTCCCAGATGTGCTGAAGCTGGAAGCTCTCACTGAGAAGCAGCTGCAGTGCAGATCTTATCATATTCAGAGGCAGAGCAGTAAGAGCTGAGCTGCTGTACTGTCATTGCCACAGGGAGCTGCTGAATTCTAGTGATTATAATTCAAGAGAAAGATTAAGGCAACTGAATTTCATGTGCAAGGCAGATCTTCCAGTAGCCCATGGTACAGGTCTTTGAGTCTGAAATCCACAGTGTGCACCTCAGAGGAAATGAAGGCCACTTATTGGCATTATCAGACTTGGTTCATGTTTCAAAAGATCACCGGAATCCTCAACAAAAAGTTTTCTCTGCATGGTTTTGCTTGTATCAGAACTCAAATATTACAGTTGTAACAAGAGTATTCTATAAGTTACCTTACTGAGGACAAGAAAAAAAAAAAAGCTAAAATCAATTAGTAACAGTTCTTTGTTTTATATCTAATTTCCTGCTTTAAATAAGTGATTCTGAAGAAATCTCATTAATTTAAGGAACATTAGGGAATAAAGCAGTAGACATTGTCCCTGATGGTCATAGTGCTTAGACAAAGTAGACTTAAATGTTATCAAAATCTTTTTCCACTCCTCCTTGAACTACTCAAGGTATATAAAGACAGCAGAATTTAACAGAGATTTGGAGAAGAAACCACATTATCAAGGCAGGTCACAGAGAGGGAAAAAGTACTTAAAAAAAAATAGCTGAATATTGGTTTAATAACTTGCTTGGATCATAATGGCCCAAGGGGTAAATTTAGGATCCTATGTCCCACAAGCAAAGAGAAATAGCAATTATGAGTCTAGAATAAGGTGCTATTTACTCTTCTGAAAACTTCAAATGGACATGGTCTTCATTTTCATCTCAGAAAACAATAGAAGGTCCCTGGTAAAATTCTCTTCCAATAACAGCAGAATTGACTTGAATCAAATTTGTCCTACAGTTTCTTCACTAAAAAAGTGTTAACAGTTCTCAAACAAATCAGAGAATATTTTGAGCTGAAAAGGACTTAGAAGAATCAAGTTCAACTTTTATATGAAAGGCCTGTACAGGAACCAAACCCCCAACACTGACATTAGCATTATGCTCTAACCAATTGAGCTCATTGGTGGTCTCCATCAAAAGCTGAATAGTGCAAATTGTCTCTTCAGTTGTAGAACTGGATTCAAATAATCAACTAAAGATTCTGGAATTATTTGTAATCTAAAGGTTTTGAATACCATGGCTGACCTGCTACCTCATCTATTTCTTGTCATAGTCACTGCTATATTCCTCCTCTGATACTCCTCCCACTTTTTTTTTTTTTTAATTCAGACTGCATTAATACCATATATCTTTTAAAAGAAGAAAGAAAGACAAGGCAAATTATTTCAGATATCTCTAAACAATATTTAAACTGTAATTGAAGAAATACTTCAAAGCAACACACAAAATTAATGTACAACACAGTACAACATGTAGGTCAATAAAGAATATGGCACACCCATGTCAACAATAACATCATAAAGATCAACATTCAAAACATGAAATCAAATAAACCCTAAACCCCAAAATAAATTTGGGGAGATGGTTTTCTTTTGGCATATAAAATCCACAGGTAAAAGCCATAAAAGAAAATAATTCACCTATGTATTTATTGAGAAGTAAACAATTCTATCCTTTACCAGTTTAGGAACACTACCCCATTAAAAAAACAAACAAGCAAACAAACAAACAACTCATCTGTCTCAATTCTGAATCTACAATAGAGGAAACGAGCAAGGAGGACTGATAGGAGAATGTCACAAACTAGTACTGGTGGGAAAAAAATCCAACTTGTACTTTAACTTTGGAAAAAAAAAAGACTGGAAAAGATGGCTTATCAGGAGGTACTGAGAAGTTTAGGAGGCCCAAAGTAATCCCTTGCAAACCAGATTAACACACTGCTATTCCCAATAACATGCAGCCATTCATTCTTTATTGTCTGAAGGAGAAGAAAGCTGCCCATTGAATTTCCAACAGGACTTCCTATACTACATTCGCTTTTTTTCCCCTCTCACTACTGACCTTCTCCATTACTCTCCTGCCATTGGAATCAAATGTGATCACAGTCTGAATTGATTTGCCTGAAAAGAACTATGACAAAGATGTTACATCACAGTTACCCTTGAAGAGTAACTAACATATGCACTATTATCACCACTAGCAGAAGTTCTCACTTTCAACTCCAGTATTAGAAAGTCCAAAGAGCAGAAAAACATATAAAAAGTTCCACTGTTTAAACAAAGCAAAACATTTCTTTGTTCAAGACTATGAATCAGGGATTTATCAGAATAAAAAAAAAAATATCTGATAACACAACACCAAGTACTTCTCCTTATGGAGAATTCTTTCTACCTATTAAGTGACAGTATGTCCTATACATCTTTTACACTTATCTGTATCTGCTGAGAGCTAAAAATAATGGTGCCTTTAGGAATTGTATCCTACCGAGTTTGTGAAAGATGACGTGAGGCATTTCTGTTCTACACATTTTATTTTTACACTGCTTAAAACTGCTATTATTGCTGAGCCTGATTTATGGGTACCCTGGGGTACTCCTAACCCCTTTTGATGTTATTTCTACTGGAAACAGTTGACAAAAGCAGATCTTCCCTCGAGGATTGCACAGTTTTAGTATTTGTTTCAACTTCCAGCCATTTGCTCAACCTATTACAGCTTCTTCAAAGACATCGAATAGCAACCCATCACCTTGAATGCTACAGAAAAAAAAAAATGCATAAAGGCTGCCGATTCACACTAACTCTGCTGTAGATAAGAAGAATACATTGGAAGGCATTACAATACATGGAATGCTGCCTATGGATTTAGCATAGCCCTACAAGGGTGTTTAGCTTTCAACTATTTCACTCTAGTGGTCAGACCTGCATGAAAATATTTATATAAAATATAAACCTAAGACAAACTAAGTGTATGTAATGTAAACTTAAGAATAAAACTGGCAATAGACTAACACAGCTTTCACTTTGTAATTTTTCTATATAGCAGAGTACACTACTGCTTTATGTAAGATTTTTAGAAGCTTTGCAAACCGCGCTAAAAACCATACAAATGCTGTGCCAAGAATCTTGGAACTTAATTACTCTGCCTGTTGTGGACTAACTGTCAATGATAAATTGATGGTAACACCTAGAGTTATGGTGTATGTTGCTGCAAACAAAAATATTTAAGAAAAATGCAAATATTACCTCACTGTCATATTTTCCTGTCTGGTGTCTAGTTGTTGGTTTGGGGTTTTTTCCAGAAAAAAAGGAAGAAAAATCTACTTTGAAGACTAGACACAATTTTTTTATTGTACTACAGTGAAGCTAATACAAAGTAATAGCTAAAGTACCAAATACAGTTAATCCTCTTTTTCACATGAATGCTACAGAAAGATGAAGGTAGGTTTCACAAAATACTCTAAACTGCAGAGTGCCCTAAATGCTACTTTTCAACTGCATAAGCATATTAGAAAGTAATTGCCAGTGCAATCACATAAATATTTAACTGAAGTAAAAAGATTATGGTTATTTCTGCAATGTCTTGGAATTACATACAAATATTACAAGAATGTTAGGTTGGAGAAAGAAATTAGAAATTAAAAAAAAAACAAACAAACAAAACCGGAGTGGATACTATTAAGTAGCCCAAGATTTTGCAATGACCTTCTTTTCATAACTGATAAATGTTTTCATTGTATGATCTTGCTCTTTCCAGTGGTCAAAACTTACACTTGACCATCCTTGCAACTGGTAAAAGACAAAATCAGAATCTAAACCAATTTCTTGCACAGCTTTAATTGGAAAATTATTTCATCCACCCAAAGATACATGTGAAATTCTATTTTAACAACGTGCAGGATTTGCCATACAAAAAAAATAAAATTGTAAAATAGTATCTTGGGTTTTTGTATCATGTACAAATGTCTGGTACAAAAGTGGATAGGAGGCTTTTATAGCTTTAAAAAAATCTAAATTTTGAAAGATAATCCAAATTTAATGTATGGATACGTTCTCGAAAGTTTAGAGTTATAGAAATGTGTATCAATATTTTGACATGATGAGACAGAAAAAAATTCTTACATTTTGCTTCTTTTAATGATGTTACTCAGAAAGGGGATTTTAAACAAGTTTATTTTTTCTTATATTTTCTTACTTTTTTTTTAATGGTGGTTCTGTTTTGTTTTTTTTGTTTGTTTAATTGAGAACATAAAAACATGGTAAATTCTCAGGAACAGACAACTTTTCCTGCAGTACAGAAATACTTAGAGTTCTTGAGAACCCTGTGGACACATGTCCCAGAGATAGGTAGTGTTTATCCCAAGGAGCTCAGCTATTCAGTAAGTTTTACCACTTTGTTATATTTAATGTAGTTCAGTGAGCTCTTCTGAAACTTTCTGGGCCCCACACAGGAAATACTGGGGTATGAATAACCCTTTTCCATTCCATCTTACTGCTAGGATAAAAAGTGTACTTTCACTGCAGATCTACACAAGTAACTCAAGCTGGCTAGGAGGAAGCACCAGGTTATACAGCTCAGTCATTTCCATCTGGCTTGGGATTGGGGATCAGCCCTTGGCCCTCTTGTATTTAGCAGTACAGACATGCACTAGGGGTCTGCACTTCAGTGAGCCAAATCATTCTCTTGCCCAGGGAATTTTTAGAAGGGACAGGAGAACCAGCCACTTTTGAGTAGCTGAGTCTGCACCCTTACTGCAAAATCCTGACATACCAATTTGACAGAGACTGATACTTGGTCTTCGTTTAATCTGTACCTAGGAGCCAGTTCTGTAAATACACCACAAAGGACACTTCCAAAACCAACTCTTTCCAGAAGACACACCATATGAATTTGTATAGAGTTCAAGTGTCCTTTCCAATTTCTCCCTTCTGACCAACAGCTAGCATTTCAAAATTCTCTTTATACTTTTGTATAAAATATCTCCTAATCAGTAGATAAATGTGTTTCAGGTAATTCTTCACTACAATGGTAGCTGTCTTTTTCGGGCAATTGGTTTTTAATCTGTGCATTTGCAAGTAATGGATATTCTTGAATGTATGCGCCCAAATACCACATGCAAAGATGGATTACAGTATTTCAAACTACAATAAACACAAACATAAGAACAGATGCATTTTACTTTGATTTATAGAACAAACACCAGGAAGTTAATTTCTTCAGGAACAGTCTGTCCCCTTCAAAAATCCAGTTCTTTCCCTGGCTCTTGAATACATATCAGTAGGAAATAACTACACACTTATGCCACTATCTTGAGCACTTGAGGTTTTAGTGAGAACTTAAGCAGTCAGATTTCCACCTGCAACATGACTAAGGAACAAAAATATGAACTGCAATTTTACCAGCAAAACAAATACCACACTTGAAAATATGACCCATTTTTCACCATGTTAGGAGAGGAAAAAAACCCAGCTTTTAAAAAGGAAAATGAACAAAGAAAAAGAGGCTCTTTGGAAGTGGTAAGTACTATGAAGCACTGAGACTGTACATCTCTGACAATTTTTGTTGTACTTACCTAATATCTGTGCATGTTATACATGTGATACAGCGGCTGTTTGTTGTAACGAGGTTCAAAGCCACAGATGTTTCACTGTCAGCGGTTGGGTGTGCTCCACATTTAAAGTAGAACTCCTGAAATATTGAAGGAGAGATAAAGAGAAGATTGCATACCTGCTGCTCATGTCCTTCCTTTATCTTTGGGTAACTGACACTTGAGAGAACAGACAAATCACCCCTGCCAGCAGCAAAGGAGGACAATCATTAGGAAAGGTTTACAAGGGATCCCTTGCAAAAATACCAGTCTAGGTGTGTATTTTTTTCAGTGCCTTTCCTAGCAAAGAAGATATCAGTGTGACACATTCTGTGATCTTCTGGATTTATAAAAAAGCAAAGAATCACTTCATCTAGACTTTCTCTTAGTCATCAAAGGCAAAATACAAACTAATTTCAATATGCATTAATATTGCCACTATCTTTTCTTGTTACAGATATTACCATTTTCTGAATTCCACAGCATAAAATGTTAGCTCTAAAATAGTGAAGTCTGGCCTTGCTTTTGTGATGTTGGAAATCTTTAAGATACAATTTTACCATCATAATAAAGGAAAGTTCTACCTCTCTTGTAGCCTGTATTATATTTGCAAGTATACAGTGTTTGAATCAAGTTGCTTTAGCCTCCTAAGACTGCCTTCATTAGCATAATACTTTTCACACAAATGTGTGTTTTGTTCTCTTTTCCACTGCATCCCAGGGAAGGCCATATGAAGCATACTATTCTTTGATAAGATTTTGTTACAAGAAATTGGTCTAAGTGTCCAAATCACTCTAAGCATATGTAAATAAAAGCAGTCTGAAGACACATGCTTTGCAATAGGAGCTGCAGATTAACGTTTGTAATTTCTTTGTTGTTATGAGACCTTCTTTCCAGTAATAAATTATGGAGGTTTGCAATGAAAACAAGGTATAAATGAAATGTGAATTGGAACGTAAGGGTATAAAAACATTGGATGAAAAGATAAGAAGGCATAAAAGAATGACAATTGTTGACAACATCAAGATACTAACATTGCAGTTTATTCTCAAGAAACCTGGCCGTAATAAAAAAATACTAAAAAAACAAGGAGGAAAAAATCCCACACAAACTGCAGCAAAAGAAGAAAAAAAGACAGAGAATAAATCAGAAACATTTCCTAATGGCTCTTGAAGGTGGGACAGGATGAAAGAAAAAATATTACACCTACTGTCAACTTTTTTAGCATGAAAAAGTCACATCCAGGCCTCAGCATCAGGAACAATCCAAAAGCCATGAAAAAGACATGCCAGGTATTTGCTAATGTCACTCCCATTTCCTACCTAGACAATCTGGGCACATATTACAGCACTCATTAATACATGAGTAAAAGAGAACATGTGGATGAATGAAAACAAAAAAACATCAGTTTTGTTTAATACAAAATCTCCTTTCCCTCTCTACAACTCTGCATGATTTCCTGCAGTACTGTACTAAAACCAGACTCTTACTTTCTCAATACCTACAGCCTTGCAGTAGGGAATACTTTGCACAACAGCTGTCATTTATGTTTTGGGTTTTTTCCCTTAGTGGTGATGATAATTTAGCTATATTGTGTATTTCTACATAAGATAAATAACAGTACCATGCAGTACCGTGCCACTCTAAGGTGGAATCTGGTAACTGGGATATGAGAAGTATTAATGTAACCCTCCTCCTAGGTTAGTCCCTCCTTTTCATCACAGAAGTGCTGATATATGCAATAGATTCAGCAATATATTCACACCCTGCAATAAGTGAAGGACACAATGCCTGAAGCACGTATGTGGCAAGAGTACAGTTTAAAGGCAAGCCTGTTCTATAAAGTCATTGTTCACAACACTTTTGAAATAAGTCACCAGTACATGTTTCTACACAGCTAAATTATCTTTGTATCCTGTTTCATAACATCAGGAAGTAGTGCCAGGCAAGAAAATATGCTTAAAGTCATCCTTAGACAAGACTTCAGACTTCCCAAGTTTTCACTCTTGTTCAAGACAGAGATATACACACAACTTTTAAATATCAGCTTAACTTGAAGCATTTCAGCTTCAAATGAGTCAATGGAACTACACATTCATCCAGTATACATGATAACCTTACATAATCTGTAACTTGAATTTATTTTCAACCTTTAAAAACGTATCCATTGATCTTTGCATTATTTGCTAATAGGTTTTGGAACTTAAGTTTCTTTGCCCTTTAATTTGAGTTTATTTTGTTTGAATTAAATGTTAAGAAGGATTTATTTCAATGCAGAAGATATAGATTTCTTTGCTTCAGTACATCTTCTCATACAGCTAAAAGAATATTGACAAATCACAATTCCAGAACAGGTAAACTATGGGCGAGGAAACATACAAAAAAAATTTGATAAAATTACTTACCCGTTATAATAAGAACTTATTTGGATCACAAACAAAAAGACTAATAAAGGTATCAAGCTCTGAACTAATTGAAATAGGTTTAGACCTTTTTTCTCTCTAATGAGCATCTGTTTGGTGATTATAATTGCTTGTGATAATAGCTCATGATGGTTCTTGTCATAAAAGATAGTTAATGAAGAAGGTAAATAAACTCACCCAATTTTTATTCCACAGAAAGACAGAAAGGGAAAAATAGTCAAGAGTCTGGTGCTACAGGCCCAAAATACTTCTGCTGTATCATTAGGAAAATTACTTCTCAATATTTCTGTTTATCAGTCCAAACACTGCTTTAAGAAAACTCCTCTAATTAAATTTATGATGTGCTTCACTGTTGCTGAATTGAGAACATTATGGAACATGAAAACACTGTTTAATATAACAAAAGAAAATCTTGCCACTTTCCAAAGCTATCCATTCAAAGACTCCCTGCTTGACTAAACTGCAATTAAAGAAACAGTAAATCTTAATATTAAATACAAACAGAACAGAGGGCTCATTAAAAGTACAGGAAAAAAAATCCCTCAAGATTATGTGTCAAGTATTTTTTCAGAAGAAATCCTGAAGATTAAAGAATAAAACAGTTATTCACAACAGATATGTTGAGACTAGCAGTATATCCTTTGAAAATCAAACAGTATCAAACCACACAAAGCACAGCTCTACACAATCAATGCAATAGTCTGTCTCTGGAGGTTGAGACCTCAGTGCTGTGCTGGGAGTTCAGAAGTACAGGGAAAGATGGGAATGCAATATGCTGAGTGCCTGACAGTTCTACAGTAGTGTGGACTTCATTTTCACATTTTTAATATTTCTTTTTTTTCTGCAGTAATACACATTCCATCTGTTTAAAAGCTTTTAAAAGTCATGAAACCAATTAATTTTCCAGCTGCATATAGGAATGTATGTTGCCTGGTTTTGCACGTTGCATAAATACACAATCCACAAGTATTTATTTGTTCAATCTACCAGATTTTCCAGAGAATTACCATACTTTTTTATGCCAGGGCATATACCTGTGGAGTTATCGCTACAGATAATGCATCAGCACAAGTTGCTTCTCAATTGCTTCCAGCAATGAAATTACTGAAAGCAAAATATAAGAGGGAGGAGTGTAGCCATTTCTCACTCTTCAGCCTTGCATTTCACTTTCACCCAGTGTATCGAAGCCTAAGGAGGGAAATTGGCCAGATTTTTTAATCCAAATTATTTATGTTTTAATGTCAATCTCTGTAAAGGCATAGAGACCTAGGAGCCAGCCAGTTTAAGACTAACATTCTAAATTAGCCTCAAACTGTAAAATTCATACAAGCAGTAGTTACTTCTTAAGGCTGATATCAAAATGTCTCTAAACTTATGCTATATGAGACAGTACTTTCATAATGTTGACTTTATAATTAAAAAAACCCCAAACCTTACAAAAAAACACAGAAGGAATGAGCAAAAATTCATGCAGTCTACATCAATATCTTACTACTTCTAAAATATTTTAAAATAGAAGAAATCACATAATTCCTCCTTTCTTCACATGCGTTTTTAGCTGCGAAAAACTCTGATGATTGTAAGTATTGCTGTTCAGCAATGAGTAAGGATGTCAAGGAATTACTGCAAAACTAGAGACAAAATATAGTGCTTTTCTTAGTTCTAAAAGTGAGTAGTTTTATGGTCACCTTCTACTGCAGTGAATACCTTTAGATCATTTTCTTGCCTAAAGGCATAGGTCCCATGAAATTGTGAACATTCTATTTAACACTATAAATGTCTTCCTTTTGGCAGTGTGTCTGATAGATTTTTATTCACAGAAGGGAGCAGGCATCACTCTTACGTACTCTGTCATTTTCTTCACCCCTGTTATCGCTTTTGTGTCATGTAACGTCATAAAAAGTGCACAAGGGAAGAAAAGGTTCAAAGATAGATAGTCAATATTAGCTACTTTTTATGAAACTCAAGAAAAAAATTATCAAATTTTTCAAAGCACCCCAAATCTTCTTTGATAATTTACTAAAAGTCTCTCTCTGTAAACTCTGTTTTTTCAAACAATCCAGGGGTTTACATCCCCCTAACTGCAGATGATAACTGAACTGTCTTCGATATGGTCAAGTAACCAACATAAATAAGATCAAAGTCATACACAAACCATCGGGGGAAGGCAGTCTGAAAAAGGCCTAGGAGAAACTTTACCCTTTTGATATATGTTCTCAAGTCCAGTTTACACACTGTCAGAAAAAAAACACTAGTCTTTGCTAAGTACCACCAAGATAGCCTGCATCTTGACATACACATAAAAATACATGTTCCTCCCCTTGCTTCTCACTCTGTGCTGTGTAAGTTGGCTAAACTAAGGAAACTCAGGCAGATTTCTTATTCCCAGTTCTTAATAAGCTACAAAAGAATGTGATGGTATTTTTCTCCTTAATTGTCCACACATAAATAACATGCTTATTTAGGATTGATAGGCAAAGCCATTTATGAATGCTTTATAGCTGTTATAGGTGTGGTTCTAATTTTTTTAAATTATCAGTAAACTTAAACCCCATTTCAACTATATCACCATGATTATCCCCATGAAAGAGAGAAAACTTCAATACTATTGTGGCACCTCCCTGTAATAATGATTTATTTGCTTTTGAAACTGAAAAATTTTAGTAGATATTCAGTGGATCTGGGGACAGATTGAAGGAGGCTCACTTCAGAACAGTTGTGGAATCAAATATTTTTTCTGGGATGCTCTGGGAAAGATGGAGCTTTACTCTGTGCAGAGACATTTCCAGGTTCCCCCATCTCAGAAGAACTCCAGGCAGTGGTTTTCCAAGCCATAGAAATGACAAAACCAAACAAATAAATTTAAAACATCACTGTCTACATATGGAGAGTTACATAAAAAAAGTCAGAACTACACTGGCTAACTACCATGAGGAAGGTCGTAGAGCCAAAGAGCAATTCTTAAAGACTTAAGTCCTAAATGACCTTGTGATAGACTCATGAATGCATTACATACACAAGAACTGCTCCACCTTCTTCTGTGAGCAAACAGTATTTTGATTCTCTCTAGTTACTGGAAGATATCCTGCTCAAAATAGTGGCAGTTCCCCCATGCACCTCACCAAATACTACCAAGAACCTCCAATCAGGTACTGAGCATGGTAAGCATCACCAAGTACCATTTATTTGATGACTGCTACTCTGCATAGCTTGGCTTTGCTAAGCAAACACTGAGACCTAAACAGCTGTTAAGATCACAGGAAGAAAGTTAGCACCCAAATATCAAATATTTTCAGTAGAGTTGGGCTTATGCTAAAACAACCACATAAATAAAACAAAAGCATTCCTATAGCTACCTACATTTTAAACACGCAAATTCTTCTGTCTCTGTGTTTGGAATTCACCTGGAGCTGTTATTATTATAACTTGTAGATGAGAAGTTAACCTTAGACTCTGCTCCTGTCATCAGCACTATTTCCTTCTAAGATGCTCTCCATTCAAGAACATTTTTCTCCTACTTGAGATTCCAATCAAAATCAAACCATTTCTCTGTGGATTTCCTGTGATTTGTAAACTTGATGCTTCATGATTCTTAAACTTGACCATGATATCATTGAGGTAAACATTATTCCCGAGGGCATCTGACTTCCCTAAACTGAAAAATGCAACTTCCCCCAGGCACAGCTAAGTGGATCCCCTGCTAGGCAAACAAAGGATAAATACAGCTGTCATACTTCAGTGGTTAAGGACAAATAAACAGTTAACTCATTTCAAAGGGAAAAGATTTATGCAGAGTATTAAATTAGCATTTAAACTGAATCAGGTAGGTCCTTAAGTCTGTTTCAATGTTTAAAAGAAATACAGGAATTGATCACTACATGCAATATAATAATGCATGTGATTGATTGCTAATTTTCTATTAAGATTTACAGAAAAATATTCAAGGTTATTAAGTGACAGTGGATTTGAAGTTCCTTAGGACAGATTTTAGGAATACTTCAATGCAATTATTTAATATGTTGCTCACTTAAATAATTTACATACCAAAATGAATACAAATATCTAAAAAGCATAGTCATTACACTTGGACAACATTTCTTCGCCGTAGAAAAAACCCCACAAACTTAAAGTAAATTTTCCTGTTACAAAGAGAAGACCCTGTGAAAAACTCAATACCTGATCTTGGACCTAAGCATTCAGAATAGAATCATAAAAATCTGCAGAAATGAAAAGACAAGCATGCCATCAATAACAGCATACTTTGTATACATTTCTACAGAAATTTCCCCATCCCTTCCACCTTCAAATTCACAGAATCCTTGTTGTTGAACACCTCAGAGATGGCAATTCACAGACACTATCAAATGTGTGGACTTCAAAAGAAATGCCTTTATAGGATGCAAGGAGAAAAACTGATACTTCAAGAGAGATCAAATGTTATATAATAATCCTTGTTAATAAACTGCCAATAACTAAGCTGACCTCAAAGATAAATTGAAGTATCTTCTGATGCAAAGAAAGGCAATAAAGTGCTCATATATTAAATTTAAAATATTTGTAAGTACTATATACTTATTTAATTTGGCAAGAGATAAAAGCAGCATAAAAATGTGGAAGAAATATGAGTATCTCTCTAATATCTGCTTTCTGACCAAACCCCTTTGCCCTTCTCAAAATGCCTCTGGCTAAGAAGATCTGTTATTCATAATAACAGCTCTTTAAGATGACTGTCTTTTGTCAACTCTTTGCTCGGGCTTGGTCTTGATGAAAACATCACCTTTGACCTGTGTGAAGGATGAAGGATGGAGGTAGTGAACTTTTAAAATTATTGTTACACTTTTGAGACGAGTAGCATGCAGGAGCAGAAATGCCATCCTCCTGTGTTTTTTCAGACTTTCTCTTCTTTTCAACTGTAACACTTGCAATCTAAACGTGTCCAAGTGACTAAAAGACACATATCAGAGAAAGAAGTGTCAGTATCTCCTATAATATCTCTATTTAATTCTTGGTTGTCTTTGATTAAATTAATATTAAAAAAATATTAAAAATACACAGTTCCACTTCTTTGTCTCAGAATTTAACATATTAACCATGCCTTTTATTCAGTAGGGAATATCAAAAACAATTTGTTGCATAATAATTATTTGAACAGAAAGCCTTTGATATGGAAAGTATTTGAGTGTAGCAGGATTATGGGACAGGAAATATACATACTACTCATGAATCTTTACAAGACCTAGCATTTTAGTTCTGACCAAGTCACTTAAAGCGAAGGTTCAGGAATATAAAAATGTATTTAAAACTCATAATAAATCATTTTCATGAGACATTTTTAGGGATAGAAAATAGTGACAGACTATTGTCATCATACCCAGATCCCACTTTTATCCACATTCTTAAAAAAATGAACAAAAATCAGCTAAAAAAAAATCTGTTTATGTATTTATTCTCCTTGCCAAGGAAAAAGATTTCTATCTTTCATTTTCCACAATTCATTGGAAGAACAGAGGTATTGTTTAAAATTTTTTACCAGGACAGCTATAATACCACTCAGTTTTATTCAGACATTTGATGTGATATAACCAACATAATTGATGATTGAAAAAAAGCTTGCTTATCTATTTTCCACACTAAAACCTTGTACAGTTATTGATTTTTTAAAAAATCTAAACAGAGGAGAACGTTATATTTAAGATTAACATAACTGGCATGATGGGTTATCAACCGTACAAGTTTACAATGACACCTGGTTTCTGAACAGAACGTGAAACTATAGTTTTCTAGGAATTTTCTGTACAAGGAAAACAATAAAAAATGTAGTACCTATCATATAATTTTCTTTTCTTGTCTGCTACAAACAACATAGTGGAAAAATAGAACACAAGTGCCTGAGGAATCCCTTAGTTGCTGCTGCCCACACAATACTACTTCAACCACACAGGGAAGTACTCTCTGGGAAAGTGACTTTTCACATTTTTAACAGCAACATTTCTCATTTGCTTTGCTCATCTAAAGGCAACCACACAACACATTTGCTTCTTTTCTCTGCAAGTGGTGACTCAAGCTCAAACAACTCTGTCACTAATTCTGTTGTCATTCATTCAAGTAGCAGTATTTCCATGACACAAATGCAGAACACATTTCTTCTACGACTCATTTTCTCGAAGTATAGACAAAGAAATGAAGGCTGCAGGGCACTGTGTGTCCTTAAAATTGATTTTTGCCTGAAATGTTACCTTGTAGTGGAATCAAAGGCCCTATAGACAGCCAATCCCAAAAAATGCCTAATTAATAGGTCACAGGTGCTGTGACCTGTGGCATGTAAAAATACAGTAAGATAGTTTAAGTAAATAACTTTTCAATCAGAACAGCCATGCTTTCATATCAAATAGTATGAAAGCTTTACACATTCCTTTCTCTGAAAGAACGCAAACCCTCCCTCTTCTCTGCTTCTAACTTTTTTTTCCATACGTCTATTCAATGCAACCTCTGATCAACACTAACTTTTGGGCTGAACCAGACTGCAGGTGTCAGGGTAATTAAATCACCTAGCCCAGACTCCAGAGCCCAACCCAAATTGTTCTGCTGAATTTGTTCACCAGCATGTATGAAACAGATTCTTTTGGAAAAATTCCTTTGAATTACTTGAGCCACAGAAAAAATCTCAGTTTCAGAGTAGCTTCTTACAACGTATTATAACACTAGTGCTGATTCCTAGGACTAAAACTTTCCCATCAGCCCCTCTTTAAGTAGAATCCAACTGTCTAAATTTATTATCAAGTGTTTCCTGTAGAGAATAAACCCTTTACTTTGTGTTTAACTTCCTCTGACAATCAAGATTTGAATTTTTATTTGAACAAAAGCCATGAAAAGGGCTCAAGGAGAGAAGAAACTAGAATGCTACATGATAGCAGATACTCAGGCTGTGCTTCTTATGGCACAAAAAAGTTGCTTGCATACACAGGTTTGAGTGACTTGTTTATCTTCCAACCATGTTAGCAAGCACTTAAAGACAGTAATCAAAGCTTCAAAATAAGTACAGAAAAAAAATCTAGAAAGTACAAGAAACAGGACTCCTACTATAAATATTGCACAGGTGCCATTCCATTGTAAGATATCTCAAAGAAGTTTCAGAAGCCCACAGAGTTAACAAATCCCAGTGCCTAAGTACATAATTTCTTTAACTATTACTTTTTCCTGAGTATTCTATATGGCAGGAGTAATTCCATAGTCTGGTCTGTTAATACTGATGTTTTTTCTGCAATATATGCAGTAGATCTCCATCCATCTGATCCTGTCACAACTGAAATATTTAAGTTTTGTCCATGCCTTGATATCAAAGGGACTAGACAGGTTTGAAACTTCAAAAAAAGGTATTTTTAACCCAATCAATAGTCATTTTAAAAAATGACTGTTATTTTTGGGTTTAGGTTTCCAGCCTTTAACTAATGTCACCTATGTCCTAGAGCCTCATATCTATCCGTTAACCATATAGATGATCTACAAGTCTCTAACACAGCTGAAAGACAGTACTAAGACACCTTTCATTTAGCACTATGACTGCCTCAGGGGGAGCATCAGTATTTATGTGATGACACTGGGCAGACAGAATTAGGCTGTAATACTACAGGAGTGGCTCTTTGCTTCATCTCTGTGTCTTCAGCTTTGAAAAATTGGACAGTTTGTCCTGTCATCTTCCCAAAGCCTGCCATAGATCAGGATATGAATGAGAATGAAGCAGCCAAGACTGCCCAGTTACAATGGAAACAGTGAGAGGAGGAGAGGGAAGAAAGGGAAGAAATGTTATTCTCTCCCTCTGTACAAGTTATGCATGCCTTCTCAGAAGATTCAAAAATGTCTGGCACCTCCTGAATATTCTCTGAATAGACAGTAGGGGGTATTTTAATTCTATTTGACACCCAGAGGTTTGTGGCTTTTCTTTTGATTCATGTTCTTTGTCATGATAATACATTGTTAGCACAACTGTAGCCACGCTGTCCTTAAGTCTTAATACAGTTCTACTAAATCACTGGGGTTCATGTTCCTAATATTCTCCTTTTTACAAAAATGCTAAGGAGCATGTCTTGTGTCCTACCAACAGAGGTAATATCTAACCAAATAGAACAAGACACATTAAACCATAATATTTGAGAAAATTCTGCAAAGCTTTTCCAATAGTTATTTTTTCAGGTTTGTTCCAATAGTTATTTTTTTTCAGATTTGTTCAGTTGCCAGAGTTGATGAGGTTGGGATTAATTTTAGTAAATATAGAATTTTTTCCTTTCAGTTGGTTTCCTAGTTTAAATCTTTTCTTCTGCATGGACTGAGAAGACAGATGGAATATTTGTGCGGTAGCACACAAATTGAGACTTTCTTAAAACAAAAAGCAATCAAAGTATCCTGCACAATAGCCAAAATATATGATACACAGAAAAAGGAGCAATGATGCCACATTTAATCACATGAATACACTAATGCTAATAGTTGATTCATATTGCCATCTTCCAAGAAGGGGAGAGGACTATGCATATGTTTAGTTAATTTTATCAGTTTCAGCGAAGTAAAACCTGTATGTAACCCTACACAAGGAAGAACTTTTTCTTCCACTTCTGTGCAATGAGATAAAGAGGTTTTATTGGCAGGATTAGTATTTTAGTCAGTAATTAAATAGCAAAATTTGGACTATAATATCTACTTGAACACCTCACAAACTTACAAAGTACATGTCCAGTGTTTTACATGACTCACATTAAAACACCCAAATGTCCACAGCATTGCTACTGAGTTGAATAAATCCCTATCTAATAAAATGGCACTATAGCCTAAACTCTTGAAAAGCTTTCCCCAGAGGTTCTTACAGGTTAACAGATGCTCTTGAAAGTTATAGAAGGCTACAGGAAATGAAGTGGGTAGAAGAGACAAACAAAAAGTCCACAAAAAAATCCCACCAAAACCCACTCTTCTCTTTGGCTAATCTTGTACTGCAAAATCTCTAAGGTCTCTGCAGCAAACTGAGTTTTCTGGCAGTTAGTTTTATGCTGTCACCATCCTTTTTTCCAATATATTTTCTATACACAATATATAGGGATGATATAGATGCAATATATATGCAAGATGAGCTAGAAAACATAAGTCAGTGGGAAATTCATTAGCTCCTGTATAATCTTGTTGGGAAAAAAATAAATCTATGTTTGCATACTCTTACCTATAGTTTATAGCATAAGAAATCTGAAAAATGCAGTAAGTTAAACAAGCATTTAATACAAAAGCCATATTCCATGTACATACCAGTACAGAAGAAGACAACAATTCTTAGCAGATGACAGCTCAGTGTCATATCTGAAAAGGTATTTTACACTATTAAAGCCAGAAAGATGTGGATATTCTTCCTTTAAGATAATTTAATGCATAGATATATTATCTAGTGTAGATGGCTGTTTGCATAACCTTAGTATAATACTGATGGAGCTTGATAGACTGTTTTCACTAATGTGATTTAATTTTTTTCTAAAACCATTGTCTATTTACATTGTCTTCACTGTAAAAAACAAGCAGAAACAAAACCCCGTGTCTTTTCCTAAATCAAACAATGCAGAAGAGAATAAGGCTACATCTACACTAGAAAACAGCTTGTTGCTAAAAATGATCCAAGAGCATTTTAGAGTGATTGAACAGTCATCCATACAGTTGCAGGGTTAGCAAGGTCCCTGACACGTTTTAGATGGTGCCAATCAGCACATCACCCAGGCAGAGATAAGGAGCAGGCACACAAAAGTATGGTCTGTGGCTTCCATCCCTGTTTTAGGGACTGAGAAAACTTACTAGCTATAGATAAGCTATGGCCTTCAGGCATGAGGAATTTTACCAGCAATATTTGACCTTGTGTACCTCTGAGGAACACTAAATGGGGCATGGTTTTGCATATCTCTCTACTTCTGGAAACGCATTATCTTCCTAACTGCTGCTAATTCCCAGTCCATGTCTTCTGACCAGCTAGGCAACTGAGAGCAGGACCCTTTTACCCTTCTCCATTGCAAAACAGTTTTTGATCCACCACTCTTTCAAATAGAATTCTACCTATAGAAATAGCATGTAAATACATAATTAGTCAAAACAATTTAATAGAAATTCATGCCCTCACTCTGAAAGAACAGTAATATAGTTTGAAAATGTGACTAAAAATGGGTTTACACAGTAGCAGAATCTTTAAAAGAGCATAAACAGCTCTTGAATAATTTTCCAAAACAACATACATTAAGTTATGCATTCGACATTTCAAAAATTGCTTTTATTGTAAGATCTGTCTTACAAACTAAAATGGTCAAAGTTTAAACTTGAAATTTACCTCAAAAACCTATTTAAGAAAAGAAAGAATTAATGTATTTATTACTAAACAATTTTACTTCAGTTTTACGTAAGGACAAGGGATAATTTGAAAGCTACAAATGCATGACCAAAATAATTGCCTTGTAATGGGATACCAGAAAAATAAAAAAGGACATATTGCCAAAGACATAAAACAAAAACAATTGTCTAGATGCATTGCCTTAGTCACAGAATTTCAAACACACCATGTTGAGTCCCCAAGGCTGTGAGCACATGGGTTTCCAGCTGACCCTGACTTACAGGTGTGTGCTGGCAGAGCCAGAGACAGAAATACTGATCTGTTTCACTCCACTTCCTGGGTAGGATGTAGAGCTTGCAGAGGTAACCGAGCCAACAGCACAAATTTGGTCTCACAAATGTTGTGTTCATGAAAACATAACAAGTCTATTATAACATTTATTATGACACATCTTTTCTCAGACTCCAAAATTCTGCCATAGATGGCATAAGCAATTAATCAGCCAGTGTTCGCCAAACACTGCCCTGTGCTCACCCCTGCCTTCACAGTTTCCTTAGTGCTATTCTTTCTGTACAGACATTATCTCATTTAATAGCAGCAAGCTCACAACTTGGAAACAAACTTTCCATCATGCAGCCTACATATTCATGAATATTTAGTAGAGAGATAGGAAGACCTTGGATAAGTAAATCGCATAAAATAATCTCTTTGGGGCAATTAGTAGTCAAAATGATAATTACAATTCTCTGTAAAACATACACTTCATTCTAATGTTCAGGCCTGCAAATTATAAAAAATGCGTCCTTTAAATTTCAGAGAGAAGCTAAAGCTGGGTATCAGGTGTGGTTTTGCCTTGCCTTCTTCACATGCTTACAGTCTTTACTTCTCATCTGCTATCACAATATGATCCAGTCTTGAAGAAATAAACCTCACCACTTAAATAGGTCATACCATAGAAAAGATGCTCCAGCCCTTATAATGATAAGTAGCCTGCCCAGTCACTTTTTTTCCAATCCATAAATCACCAACACCTTGGAAAACATGCATTTACACAGAAAGTAGAAAACCTGTATTTAGCCCTTTCCTGAACACACAGAGGTCTTTATTTAGCTCCCAGCAGAGTGGGTATGCAACTGCATTCCTACAGCCACAAAATACCTAGCTCACGTGCTCAGTATTTTATCCAGCCTGGCCCACCAAATGCTTAACTAGTGCTGGACTCAGAGACTAGGACAATATAGTTCAGGCACAATATGCTCTACACTCAAGATTACCACCTGCAAAAGAAGCTAAGCCCAGAAGAAGACCCCCTGTGTACTGCTCCCATTGGTAATTCTGGCACATTTCAGACAAAAGGCTCAGAAGCCACAACTACTCTCAGTCACAAGCCCAATAGCGATGGCGGTGCCCTTTCAAAGTAACTTAACAGTTAAAGCACCTTTTTCTCCATGGACTTTATGAAACAAGCAACAAATGTTTTACTTATATCAAAAGATGACCCTCAATAGAGATTAATTCCAAAGAAGCAGACACTCCCTCCAAACTAAATGGGTTCAGATCCCTTCATGGACTGTTATCAAGAACAAGATGTGGGCTGTGCCTTTACCTTGTTGAAAGCTGGGAGACCAGTAACATTGAGTGCAATATTTCTAATGGGTTTTTCCCTTGCTCTTGAAGAATGTAAGCAGAGAGAACATAAATTCATGGACAATAAAATACCAAGATATAACACACCAGTGTTTTCATGAAATTGAGAGTTCCAGCTGTGAAGTTCTCATACATCTATGGACCTGAACCAGGCTGTAACTGAGATTCCCAACAGGCATCCTAAAACATTGTGATCCAAAACTAGACAGGCAGCAAGTCATCCCAATGCTGCAAAAAACAATCTGACCTTCTCTAGATGCATGAAAAATAAACAAAAAATGAATACAGAACAACACATCTTGTTGCTACAGTGTGCCATCTCCTAGGTAACCCATACTGTTTATTCTGATCTTCTCCCAATCACAGGAGCTTTCTGAAAACCAAAATGAGAAACAGGCCTTCAAGGTGCCTCTGCTTATGGCAGGAAGTTGGAACTAGACAATCTTTAAGATTTCTTCCAGCTCAAACCATTCTATGATTAATTCAAAACATGCTCCAAGATGCTAGTTAAAATATTCAAAATTAACTCAGTATCTGATATTCTATAATCTCTAATATTAAAAAAAAAAAAATAGAGTAAATAGTGTTACTTTAACTACAACCGTAAATACTATGTTAATGTATGTGGGTTATTTGATTTTTAAGAGCTTTCAACCTTGCAGTTTTTACCACTTTTGCCTGTGGATGCTTTTTTGGGGCGGTTGATTTTTTGGTAGGGGTGAGTGGAGAGGATAATATGGATCAAATGTTTCCCATCATGTTTCTTCTCCTATTCATATACTTTGCATATATATTCCTATATATTTTCAAGGAGTACTTATAACTTTTATAGTTACTTAAAAAAACTAAATACTTTAAATCAAAGTTTAAATAAACTGTGCAAATTTATTAGGTCAGGTTTCTCTGAGCTAAAAAAATTGGTTAAAAGATTCTCACAGAATACAAATGTTCCAGCAAAACCCGTAAATTACAAGAATTAAGTTATCAGAACAAATCCTTATTGACAGGTTAGTGATCCTGCAAGCAATGCACTACTGCCTACCAGTATTTTAGAATAAGCTTCCAGAAATCAATTTGTTTGTGGGTGCAACCTCTAACACACATAAAAGTCATAGCGCCTTTAATAGGTATCTCCACAGCAAATTCCATTACTTTTCCCCATTTACAAACTCAAATTCCCACGGGGCTAATATTTTTGTTTGTAAAGAATGAGATACGCACATTTACAGCTCCTCCTAATGGCGCTGTAACAGTGGTGTTTGGTGAAAAGTTACTTCTTAGTAATTACTCCATAAGCACTCGAAATATCCATTTCTTCTGTGCAGCAGAGGACTATAAAACACACTGATGCAACTTGAAGAATTCTGTTCCATTTTTAATGTTGCAATGGTGGAGTAGCAGGAGAGTGAAGCAGGTTTATACATGAAATGGAAGAAACCTACTTTTCACTAGAGCATTCTTTCCCTCATTTCCTGTCAGCACTTTAACCATTGGTGGCTTCTAAGAACAATTCATAACCACAGTTATTTTGCCCACATACATTTAAGTGCCACAGTGGAAAAACTCAGACATTCTATTTTGGAATGCCCCAAAAATTTACTGAAGTCCCAAAGAGCTGCCATGATGTACAGTACAACTGAACAGCAAATTTAAGCACCGTGAAACACAGTATTTCGCAAATATTTGGAAGACAACTGTAGCAATCTATACTGTCAAAAATTGTGGATAACACCTTCTTAAAAAGTTCTTGGGTTTTTTTAAACATATGTTTCTAACCATTCATTGTGCTAAGGCAGGAGAAATACTTGACTTCTGAGCATCCTCCTAGCAAACAAGCCAAAATACTGAGTATTTCTAACGACAATTGCAAGATCTACACTGAAGAATTTTTATGTCTTTATACAAGCAATTATTTATGCATTCAGATTGATGTCCCAAATGGGGCAGGTGCTTAAAACATAGAGTATTGTTAACCTGAGCAGAGTATTTGTATATGTAAAGCTGGGTATATGTTCTAAATATTTTTCTGAGTTAGGCCATTAAGGCAGAAAACAGAATCCAGAAGACATTTGTTATTACAATTTAAGCCTTCTAGACTCAAAATAGCACAAATTTTCCTTAAACTTCTCTGAGCTAGAAATACATATTGTAAACTGTATACAACCCCTTAAGCCTTGCCCCAGATACTATGAGAATTCGGGCATTTATGACAGCAGCTATTGGATAATTACCCATCGCATTAGCATGAACCATGAGAGACAGAGCCCATAATATGTTGCAGCAGTTCCAATACAAATTACCTTGCAGCCCCTGGTGAGAAAAGCTCACAGGTAATGCCATTGACTGCATTATCTCACACCACCACATCCTATAAACAGCGTACGCTTCTTTTAAATACAGTCCTGATTTGTAAAAAATCAGCTAATTTCATAAGGTGCATGCACAGAAGCAGACGACACAAATTCAAGTTGACAAACTGGTCCTAAATCAGTTACAGGCACAATTTCTTAGAAATAGTTAGACCAAAAATAGTAGACAATTGTTAATCAAAACCTAATACCTTCATGTTTAAGTATCCCAGACCAGAACATTAGCATGAAAACTATAGGTGGGAAACAGATTTAATGCCAAGGTAAGTTTTATGGCAGCTTTTATATCTAACAGAATGTCTCACATAGTGTGTCAGCCTGCAAATTGACACAGTTATTAAACAATCAGTAACAGTACTTGCCGCATGTGAATGCAGAAATTGTGTTCTTGCATTGTAAATGCTGCCTGACATTTGAGGAGAGACTCCTCTGTAACCACACTGTATCCTAATAAAATCACCTTCATCTGATTAGATTGCTGATAGATGATTGCAGGAACATGTTGCATGCTTGAATGGAAATCCAAGGCTTCAATCATCAGCAATGAAATTGCAACAGCTGTAGACAGTAACATACTGTTTAAAATGTCATGTGCAGTGAGCAACAAAAGATTCAGTTGAAGTGTTACTGAAATCCATTGAATTACAAAAATCTATCCCTGAGCACCTTAGACACATTGACAGAATACATGCAAAAATATATATCAAGCAAGCTTCATTTGAAAGAAAACGCAGGTCTTGTTTGTGAAACAAGGGACAGAGCAAATACAATGTTTGGGTTTGGATCTGACTCTACTGGGTCTTCCTGAGTTTCTTTCTCTGGTGTTCATATAATTCTGTTTTGTCCATAATTTTCAATTACTGCTTCCCAATTTGCTCAGGTCCCCAAATACCCACATATTTCCTACAACTCTAATAGATAAAATACATTAATGGTATAATAGCCTCCAAATAATATGTGAAAACTACTTGGTCAACATCCAACAAAAATAGAGTAACTGTAACACTGCTCTCACTACTAGGCTCAAGACCATATAATGGCAACAACACATGCCACTGAGAATCTCTCACATTTCCTTCCCATGGCAGAGTACAACACATTGAACTTCCATTCCACTTGCCTATTGTGTCCATGCTAGGTGTAGCTAAGACTTGGGATGGACGGATATTGAAAAAAAATACATGGATTATGAGAAATATAGTCACCCTTTCTGTCTCAATCTGATGATAACCATCTTTCATAAGAGAACTGTTGATTACAAACATTTCCCCACGAAATCACAGAGCAGTCCATTCAACCTAAGATCCCGACTTTAGTAGGAAGCTAACAGTAGATGCCTAGAATGTGTGCTAAAAACAATAAAAACTTGAAAATAGTATTTGCCAAAAACCTGTTCTTAATCTCCAGCAATTTTTTGTTGAGGAACTTTATAAACCAGAAGGAGTCTTCACATTTAACAGTTCACAATGGATTTTTCTTTCATTAGTTTGTCACTTTTTGAATACATTGCAACTTTCACAATATATTGTGGTAAAGAGTGCTGAAGTTTAATTATGTAATGGGCAAAGAGGAATCTCCCTGTGGTTGATTTGAACATCAAAATAACAGGAAAAAGACACTGCATCAGGCTGAAATAGGATGTTATAATCATACAATATTAAGTTTTTATGACAGCCAACACAGCATGGGTACAGAATAAGTTCCTTGCTGCAGTGCATCATCAGCATGTTTTTCAGACATTTCTAGAAGTAAAACACCTTTAAAACATTAAAGGTGAATTTACATTCAGTTTTGGTTTTCAAATACAAAATCTACCTTTCAGCAGTCAAAGGAATTACAAGAATGATCCAGGATGTGGTCAGATGAACACAAGCTGTGTTCTGTTCACTTTCTATAATATTGGACCCTTGATACTGACAATCTCAAGGGGAATATAGAAATGATTATTTATAAAAATTAACTTATTTTTCAGTGAAACCAGGGACATCAAATAATTTGAAGAAAAAGCTGTTAGCTTGCTAGTATACAGTTATCAGTCTTTCCAAAGGTCTCACTGATTCCTAGTACAGGACAAATTTTCTACTCACCTGAAACTGCCTCTCATCAAATGATGAAGCCTCTATCTGAAGAATTTTTCAAGAGCTCTATCATTGATGAAGATGCAAAGTTCTGTTCAAAACAACTGCTTATTTTTAAAAGGCAGTTGTGAAGGGCAATGAGAACCTAGCAGCTGAGCACAATCATATAAATTGTTCATGCTCATATAAGACAGAATAAAACACTGAAAGCATGCTTAATGCTCATGTTTTCAAGATAAGGTTTTCTGGAACTGAACTATAGATGCAAAACTAAAACAAGCAACAAAGATGGTGGTGGTGATTTTTTTTCTCTATTTGACCATGTTAACAACTGAAGAACAGCATCCAAAAGAGAAGAGGATTTGTTTGAAAAAAGCATTTCAATCTTCAATAATTTTTGTTCAATCTTTTACAAAATGATGGCATTTCCACACATGCAAATAAAAACGGTGGTATCAATACAGAAAAGATGAGCTAAATTTCCTGAGACCATTCAGCACAGGGCAAAAATAACTGAGTTCTTTTGGGTTTTCCAGAATTTGTACGAAAAGTTCAGCTCAGAAAAACTATTAGCAGTTTTTCATTATTGGCAAGATGTGAAAACTGATAAACAGTTCCAAAGAGCTGGTTCGTCTCAGTTTTAAGACTTTCATGGTGAAAAAAAAAACAAAAAAAACCCCCATAATATATATAATCAACTGATCGAAATCATACTGTTAAGTGCACTACTAATGGGTTTTGATAAAGACACAGTTTGTGACCCATAAAAAACCAGCCAATATACTATAGAAATATTATGTTTACACTGATGAGACATGAATAAATATTCACTTTTTTAAGAGGAGAGATCTTAATTATAAAAGCTTTAACTTTTATTTCCAAGATAAATAATTTACCTTTTTGTCCCTGTGTTGAATTAATTCTATTTTATAATTCAGTTTTTCACCTATCATTGATTTTTCTGAACTGAGAAGTAGAATAACAGAATTTCTTTATAAAGGAAAAATTGATCTACTCCAGAATGAGGTTACTTTGAGAATACATGTTAAAAAAAATCTAATTATCGTTTCCTAAAGAAGAATCTGAAAAGAAATGTAGAGTTGACAAAATTTGGAGCAAGAATGGAAAGAACCTCAAAACACATAAAAAATGCTTCAATACCACAGTAAGTCAACTACTCTATGTCTTTCTTCGCAATCAAGCATTTGAAGTAAATATCTTTAATCTCTAATTGCTATTAAGTACATAAGTTTAAAGGCCTAACCAAAATCAGCAAAATACAATCACAGCACTTTCACTAGTTATTCCAAAGTCCCAAGCTGTTGTTTTCAGTACTGTTCACATCTTCTTTTCTCCTCAGAAAATGCACTGATGGCTAAAAAAACCCACCCACATTTAGAGAGGGTTTAAAATACAAACAGCTTTACAGGAACACAGCCACATCATGTCATCATTTAGGGCAACTTTGTAGGCAATTTTCAGTATGGAAACTTGACACCAGCCCTACATTCAATACATAGCTAATATAGTGCTTGATTAATAAAAGAGGGGTCTGTAATTAATGCCAATCAATGAGGATTTGTGGTAACCTGACTCTATCAAACTAACCTGACACTTTTATGAGATTACAAACTTAGAAGACCATCATAAAAGCAATGTGGGAATTTACCCAGATTTATGTGTAGCATTTGATACAGCACTGACATTTTGATTAAGAAACTAGAACACTTTGAGATGAATGTAAGAGACATTTAACTGATATGTTTCAAAATGTAATTTCCCACAGTGAATGGGAAATTCATCCAATGTCTGTTTGTCAAGGTGTCTTGCAGTGAACACCTCTTAGCCTATGCTATTCAAAACATTTCTTAATGATCTGGATGAAGGCATAAAGTAACTACTCAAATATTACAGATGGCCCAAATCTGAGAGAGTGGGAACAATGAAACCTGAAAGTCACTGACAAAGCCACACAAACAGCTCATCTGAGATCAAAAAAACAATATGGCATTTTAAAGCAGCCAGAAATGAAGTCACACCCTTAGAAGTAAGGGCCATTCTGTCCAGTGAGGCAGCAACTTGAAATGACTGTGATTTTCGGTAGATGATCAGCCAAACGGGAAACCTCAGGATACATTATAGTTACATTGTCTAATTAAACTGTTGGGTATCAACACACGTAAGCAGTGTATCACTCCTATGGTCTGCACCAGTGGCATCACTATTATAAAAGAGTGCTATATTATTTCATTTGGTGAATGGATAGGTTTGTGAAGAGAAATGGCTTTAAAAATAATTTTTAAAAAATCTCTGAAATTGTTAGTTTGCCCTTCTTGTATCACAAAATAGAAAACAAACTACAACAATGGGTCTGGTCTGCTTGTTAATTAACTTGAATTTATGCTTTGTTCCTTTTACTTGCCACAGCACTGGCATAAAATAATAAAATAACCCTTAAACAGTAGAAGCAACAGTCAGAGAATCTGGTAGATATCAAAGATCCTCAAATTTGTATTGTATGGTATTTGAATAAATCTCCTCTTCAGAGAGTATCTCTCATATCTGGACAACTACTTTTGTCTCCACTAGTAATGCTCCAGCCACCCCACCCAAGTCACAGAAGGTAAGGGTAAGGATTGGGAGAATGAAGAACCACTCAGTGTGGGATATCAGGTCTGAGACCATCTAAGGAACCTGAAGTTGCACAAGTCCATGGGACCTAATGAGATGCATCCATGGGTCCTCAGGTGAATGAAGTTTCTAAGCCATTATTCATCTTATTTGAGAAGTCATGGCAGTCCAGTGAAGCTCTCACTGACTGGACAAGGGTAAATACAACCCCCATATTTAAAAGGAGAAAAGAGAACTGCAGGCCAGTCAGTCACACCGCTGCCCCCAGCAGGGTTAGGGAGTGGATCCTCCTGGAAACTATGCTAAGACACATGGAAGATAAGGTGACTGATGATAATCAACATGGCTTCACTAAGGGAAAATAGTGCCTGAAAGATTTGGTAGCCTTCTGTGAAGAGACCACAGTGGTGGTGAGTGAGGGAGGAGTAACTGATGGCAGTGGACCTGCGCAGAACATTTGACGCTTTCACTCTCAACATCCTTGTCTCTTAACTAGAGAGGCATGGATTTGACAGATGATCCACTTGGTGGATAAGGAATATTAGGAAGAAGTTTTTCACAGAAAGAATGATAAAGTATTGGAATGGTTTGCCTGGAGAGGTGGTGGAGTCACCATCCCTTGATGTATTTAAAAAAAGACTGAATGCGATACTTGGTGCCATGGTCTAGTTGAGGTGTTAGGGTATGGGTTGGACTTGATGATCTTGGTGGAGGTCTCTTCCAGCCTAGTTATTCTGTGAAGTGGCTGGATGGTTGCACTCAAAGAGCCGTGGCTGATATCTCAATGCCCAAATAGAGATCAGTGACGAGTGACATCCCTCAGGGATTGGCAATGAGACTGGCACAGTTGAACACCTTTATTGGCAACATGGACAGTGGGATTGAGAACACCTTTAGCAAGTTTGCTGGTGAAACTAAACTGTGTGATGCTGTTGCCAGGCTGGAGGAAAGGGATGCCATCCAGAGGGGACAGCTCAGGCTTGAGAGGGGGCCCATGAACACCTCATTAAACAAGGCCAGCTGCAAGATCCTACACTTTTCAGTCCCAAGTACAAGCAGAGGCTGGGAGGATAATGGATTGAGAACAGCCCTGGTGAGAAGGACTTAGGGGATGAGAAGATACTCAGCAGTGTGTGCTCACAGCCCAGAAAGCCACCTCTATCCTGGGGTGCATCCAAAGCAGCACAGCCAGTAGGTCAAAGGGGAGGATTCTCCCCCTCTACTCTGCCCTCATGATACCCCACTTGGAGTGCTGCATCCAGTTCTGGGGACCACAGAAGAGGAAGGACATGGACCTGTTGGAGCAGATTCAGCAAGATGATAAGCACCTGGAGCACCTCTCCTACGAAGACAAGCTAAGAAATTGGGGGCTGTTCAGCTTGGAGAAGAGAAGGCTCTGGGGTGACATTAGAGGAGCCTTCCAGTTCACTTAAACTGAGAGAGACAGGTTTAGATTAGATATTATGAACAAATTCTTCAGTGTGAGGGTGGTGAGGAACTGGCACAGGTTGCCCAGAGAATTTGTGGATGTCCCATCCCTGGACGTGTTCAAGGCCAGGTTGGATGGGGCTTTGAGCAACCTGATCCAGTGGAAGGTGTCCTTGCCCACAGTGAGGGGTTTGGAACGAGATGAACAGTGCCTTCCAACTGTGGCCATACTAGAATTCTATGCTGGATAAAGAACTTGTTGTGATGGCTGAGGGAACTGAGATTGTTTAGCCTGAAGAAAAGGCTTGGAGCAACCCTATTCTCTCTACAATTCCCTGAAAGGATGTTGAAGCCAGGTGGTGGTCAGCCTCTTCTCCCAGGCAGCTTGTGACAGGACAAGACGACATACCTCAAGCTGTGCCAGGGACAGTTTAAGTCGGACATTGGGAAGAATTTCTTCACAGAAGGGGTTGTTAAGCATTGGAACAGATTGTGGTGGCACTTGGTGCCATGGCCTAGTTGACAAGGCAGTAACTGCTCAAAGGTTAGATTTCACGATCTTGGAAGTATTTTCCAACTTAAATCATTCTGTGATAAGAATCCTTGCACCAATTTAATATCTCCTGGAGTAAGATTATCCGGTATTTTAATTAGCACTCCTACTCCATCATACTCACTGCAGGTTTTTTTTTAGCATATATTATTTGGACCACTCTAATGCATAAGGCAAACTAACATGGATGGCACTGAAATAAATTAAAAATGCAAAGTCAAGAGCCTTCTTAGTATCAGGAAACATCCCAGAATTAAAAAAATTACTCATAGTAATAATATGACATTGAAAATATTATAATGGCTCCAGGGACAGACAGACATAGTACCTTTAACAATAATCATTGTACAAAAAGAATAACAAAAATAATATAGAAATGCATCAGACCTTTACTATATTCATATTCGGTAACATCATTAAATTTACTAGTTTGCTCATGATACTTTAACTACTACAGGATTTATTTCTGTTCTCAACTGAAACTGGGCTCTGAACTAATCAAAGCAAAATGAGATGAAAAATTAAACATATTTCATCTGAACAGTGATGTTTGAAAATAATAGCTTTGAACACTTGAAAGAAAAAAAATCATTTGGTAAGCTGCATATTTAAAGCATACAAGCTGAACACTGTTCCCTTGATTTCTTAGTCCAAACTATTTCAGATGAGCACAGGTTCCCTGTGGAAAAGACTATGAAGAGAGCACGTAATATTGCTGTCCTCAGTGCCAAACCTAATGACAATAAACAAGCAGGGAAGGAAAAAGATGAGAATCACTCAAAATTTTCAGTATAGTAAAATAGAAATTGAAATATTCAAAATCACAGGAGGAAGGGGAATAATAATAGGAAAAGCTACATAATTTCAAAAAAACCAAACATGCTTCCTATGGCAAACTCTTTGCTCTCAAACATACCCTACAATAGTGAGACTATTGTATAGTGGAATTGGAGTATTGAAAATCACATATAATGGCCAATAATAAACATTTGAAAAAAAAAGTGACCAAACTTGGAATATAAATCTTTGCTTTGGGCAAAGGAGATTACTATAGAGCTTGATAAGGGTGTACCGATATTTAAGAAAATCCAGTACTTAGAGATGATTCCAAAAGTCCACAAAAGTCCTGTTGCTTCTTTTAGAAATGGTTTGTTACGTTTCAGTAACTGGAGTGGAGATAAAAATGCTATTCAGTTATGAGGACAGTTGATGCAGTCTTCATCAGAAACAAAGAATTCAAGGTAACAGTAGTGAGATATATCAAACTGGAAGAGAAGTACATTTATATTTCCATTAAAGTGATTTTCATTCTTCCTTATTCCCAGTAGCTTAAGCCATATCTGACCTATAATCTTCTTTAACCCTGTCATTATTTCTGAGATTTTTAAGTCTACAGCAACTCTTTTTGCACATCAAATGAGAATCCCAGGAACACATACAGAACATTAATACTTTTTCCACAGGTTTCTAAAGTTCAAAAACGTTACCCTACATTTTGCCGTGGGGACATGGAAATGTTTTTCAGAAACTGATACATGTTCACTGGAAATAGGAACTAACGTGGAGCTGATTCCTATGAAATCACCACTACAGTGGTTTACGGGGGTATTACAGCTCTGTCTTACACATTATTTCTGTGGCTCTGGATGACTTTCAAAAAGCATGAGCCTACCTGAGAAAGCAAATGTAATAGCATTTTTATATACAGAAGTAGAATAAGCCCTTAATCAGAAATTCACTTCAATGGATGATAAACAAAAAATGTTGTGCACATAGTTTAGAGAACTGTAAAAGTCTAACAAGAACACTCCTTCACTAATAATTAATTTGAATCAGAAAAGGCTAAATAAAGTGTTTAGTATTTTCTCATATTGTCAATGATTCCATTTACATTTTTGCAACCAAAAAGATTTGAAGCCTGCCATTCTGTCAAGAGACTAATTTCATACCAAAATACATACAAACTAGTATTTGGGGGGAAAACACATTACCTTGTGCTTTCTTATGTTGCAAATTGGTGCTTACAGAAATTGAAAACTTACAAAAAATCAATTTTTAAATGAAACATGTCTTGGGGAAGAAATAATGGAGGAATTTTTTTTCCTTAAATAGCAATATTTGTAGTTTGTTGATAACTTACAACCAACAGCTCTAAAGCTTCTTCATTGCATATCTCTGTAAAGAAGCACATACACCGTGGAGCTATTTAAGAGACAAAACATAACTCCACAAACTTTGTCATAACCATCCAAAAATGAATATTTAACGATAAAATGTGACTTAATCTTCCAAAGATTGTAACACCAAGAAAAGATTAGAGGTTTCAACCAATTATTTAGTTAAGGTTATTTTTATTCTGTTCCAAGCAGTTAGACTGTTTTACCAGAGCAGAAAAAAATGGAAAATCCTTGGGAATACATCTGTAGGATCTCTATTATTTGCCACTTGGAGCAAGACACAAAACAGAAGACTTGGTGATTTAAGCCTTCGAACTGGAAGATTTCCCAGAAAGTGAAGATGTGTTTTCACAGTGATTGAGGCTAAAGAAAAGCAAACCATCCCACAACACAAGAAAGATGTCTTTCAGCAACCAGAGGATCTCAACAAGCCATCAATTCAAATATCTGATGCAGGGTTACCTACCCACTGGATAGTTAGGTTAAAAAAAGAAGTTAAATACACTTAAGTGCTTAGTTTTTCTTGATTAGATTGATATTGCTGGAAATTCTGGTAGAAAAATCATAAAAATTAGAAGTGTTCTTGCACATCAGTCTGGTTCAGTTCTAACACCATTGGATAGAGTAGCTGTAGCTGATAAAGCGAAAATGTGTCTGTTTGGAAATAAAGGAAAGCACATTTCTGCAGTAACAGCCTCATGCCTGTAGTTCAGGTTTTCTCAAGCTGCATTAGTAACATGTCTATCCAATATAGGGTGTCTTCTGAAATTTGTTCAGTGATGCCTTACTGAAAGATAACACTGATCCTTGGCTCTGCTAAGTATGCAACTTGCCAGAGGGATTGACAGCAACTGGAGTCATAGGGCTTAGTTGACTGAGTATTGGTTGTTTGCCACAGCATCAGATTTTAGTTTTATGGTCAGTGGTTTTCTTCTTCTCCCTCCACAAAGAAGGCATTTTGTTTCATTTTCTGCTTTAAAAAAATAAGAATTGATTCAATGAGGGAATGGGTTGCAGTTCAGCTGGCAGGGTTGCCAAAAGTGTCATTATTTCAGTACCTTTTTCACAAATACACTGGATAGCAAAAGCTGTAAGTTGGCAGCAGCAATCAGTCAGGTATATCCTGCCAATAGATGACAAGACCGGGAATTGTACTGCCCAGAGAATAGCATTTGAATGTCTAACACCTGCCACTTTCAAGGTCATGGTCTTCGTGTGTCATTCCAGCCCAGGACATTCTGTGATTCCTGAGTGACTCAGCCACTGCTACAAGGTGCACTCCAAGAAGCAGAAGCCCAAAGGCTGCCAGACCTCAGTTTCTGTTGGCTGTGATGGACTCAGCCATAAATCCCCTGCTATTAAAACAATCATTTGGTATCTAAAGTTAGAAAAAAAATATTTCCTGGCACCATCTGTGGCCAAGCAGAAGACACCTATGGAACTGTATGGACACACCACTACACAACTGTCTTGCTAGGGAAGACAAAGAGAAGGTTACGCCAGAGCAGGTGAGTGGCTCTGGAAAGAGGAATTTGTGTAGCTCCAATCTGCAAATAATTAACGAATAGAATCTTTTTATATGTAGGAAATTTGAGTTTACCTTTAAAATCTCTGTCCTGAAGTAACACCCAAATTAAGCTTTCTCCTGAGAAGGAATTACCTTTAAGATTTTAGTATTAAATGCTATAAATATCTAATAGATGGGAAGACATGCGTATACATAAATAATTTTTTGAAAAATCTTTATTAAGGATTTGAGAAACCCATGCTCCTTTTTACTCAGTCTTTTCATTGAAGTCACTTCAAGAAACAAATGAAGCAAAAGCAGCAAGATGTGGCAGAAAAGTTGCAAAGTGATAAGCATGAAGAACTTACTGCTGTGGACAAAGCCCAATATGCAAGTTCTGATATGCAATATGACATGGAAATTTGAATCTTTCAAGGCAAAGATATACATAACAATTATAAAATAGGCATTGACAGAAACATTTAAGTATTACATCCCACGTTTAACCTATGCATACTTGAAAATCTGAGAGTTCTACTTAAGTGCCAAAGATGAAATAAAACTATTTCCTCCTTCATTCCAAATAGCATCTGAGCAAAGCTCCTCCATTCTGCAAAACATCAGAGATTTATTATCTGATGCTGAACAGCTCTTTTGAAGTATACCATACCTGTCTCTTCACATTCATTACTGAAATTCTAACATGGTTAGAATTGTTACAAAGAATTATTCTTGTAAGTGCTACAGTACTTGGAGAAACATGACAAAATCTTACCGCTACGTTTCCGGTGCACCCTCGGGACTGGCAAACACCTTCTATGCTGTTGGGAATTAGCACATCATCCCAGCAGGATGGGCCCTTCAAAGTAAAACCAAAGCATACAAACATTATCATTTACTTCATAAATAAACATATAAAACTTGGTTTTGTTGCTGCTTTTCCTACTCTTGTTTCTTTTAGATTTTAGCTAGACAGTTTTATCATGACTACACTGAGAGAGATCATTCAGGTTATATAACAATATTCACCACTAAAGCCCAGTCACAGACAGGACATGTCATCCCTCCACCCTAAGGTCAGAGTTGTGAACAGGCATCATTAGTATGTTATGTTTCCTCAGCTAAAGACAGGAACTAAATTAATCATAATTAAAAAGATACCAAGACTCATTGTCTGGTTCAACACTTTAAGCATGGGCCTGCAGCTGACTAGGGGGAAAAAGGGAAAAAAGATAATAGTTGGAAGTATAATAAAATATTAGGAAAACTGTAAGTAGATTTCTTGGCTCTAGATAAAGCCTTTACTTAACTGCAACACAACATAATGAAAATGTTAAATGAGAATTGTTATTAGATTTCTGGATATTTACATTAACTTCAATACTTATCAGTCATTATTAAAGAAACCTAAAAATCCCCTAACCTCCCACAACAAAGCATTATAAAAAAATCTGACAGAAAATCCTTATCAAACTTTACAATGACTTTTTGAATATACACAGTTCACTTATGAGTATATTACAAAACAAAAAAAAATAAAGATTGAAAATAATCAATATTTCACAACTGCAAAATAGTGTAATTAACAGGATGTTCTATCAAAGAACAAGATTTATATATATAGCATATATAGGAACATTCATAAAAATATTTTGCATCACAAAAAAAGTAATCGGCACTTGTATGCTTTCTCTTCTTTTATTAATTTCACACCAGTTAATATTTAATTTACAGACAATAAAATTAATCTAAGCAATATATATGAAGCTTACAGGTATCCACATACATAATAGAAATAAACAACTAATGTATCAAAAATATTTGGTACTTGAATTACTCAGTGTTTGGGATAGAATCAGTGCCCAGGAAATAGCACAAAATCTTTATCCAGAAGAGAAATTATGGCAGTCAAGACATTAACCATATTAGTGAAATTAGTGCCTACTTAAAATACAGTTGAATTACAAGGTAATCCAGTGTCACATTTAGATCCATCTCCTTTTAATTCTGTATGAGGCACTTCTTCAACATTGTGTGGGCACAGCTGAAATTATTTTAGAATTCTCTTAGTTATAAAACATTGATCCAGCCTATCTAGAAAGTTGAATAAAACAACTTAGTCTTCACTGAGCTCTACTCTCTAGTGTCATCTAGCTGAAGTGCTGGCAGCTGAGATAGGTAAAAAACAAGAGCTTCAACACATGTAAGTCAAATTGCAGGCAAACATTGGGTGGCAAATCATAGTTTTGAGTCCTTGGGTGAACACACCTGCAGTGGAGTTAGTATAAAGTAGTAATACTTGATATTGGGGGGGGAGGGAGAACCACTTTGAATTAATGATTTAAAACATTTGAAAAATAAAGTTTTCCATCAATTATTCCAGTGAATTTTGACCTCTCATGAAGTTTTAGCATTCCAGAAATTTAGCAGGAAGAACAGTAAGGCCACCTTGAGATGCTGCACAAAGAACTACCTCCTTTTCAATGCTTTCCACTTAGTAGTACAAGACTTTGTTTGATGCCCCCTATCTATTTATTTTCCCCCATGCCACCAAAGATGGTACAGATCTCTAGCATTCCTTCCATAGCAGTTTACTTTTCAGGAAGGAAAGTAATCTTCCTTCCCATTTCTCATATAGATGCTGTTCCTTATCTTTTACTTTTTATCTCCTAGTAGCTCTTCCAGCTCCATCGTTTTGGAATAAGAGGAACATCACACAGTACACATGACTTATGTGTTGAAACAGTGAATAGGATGTCTATGAATTTGTTTAAGTCCTCTTAAATACTTATTAAAATGTAATTTACTTTGCTGATGGTTACAAAGCATCAAGGCAGCATTTTGGTGGAGTTATTAGAGTTCCTAGATCTCATTTCTACACATAATATCTATCTCAAAATCCATCTCCTGTATATAAAACCTGGAGGGTATTTTTCCCAGTGCACATCACTTAATAGTGACATACATTGAATTTCATCAGCCATTTTAACAGCAGTTGAAATGTGCATTCTAAGACCCACAGAGAGGCTTCTAGTAGGTACTTTCTAGGTTCATCCGTACTGAACCCATCTGTTTGTTTCCAAGGATAAACCAGCTGTATACCTCACTCTCCAAGTCTATGGCAATCACCTAATGGACCTGTACACTTTCTGCTCCAGTTATCGTTTAAATGGACTCAGCAACAATTTTTTTCTGTGTTTGCAGGTAAGAAACTTCAGAGGTTTTCCTGCCTAATTGCATTTTTACATTTAAGGTGCTGGAATTATGAGCTTTTTTTAGCTTTCTAGTAGTTTAGTTGTCACTGTTAAAGATCAGATCTTCATCAGTAATGTTATAAACCAGGTCCTCCTTAGGTCCTCCTTCTCTTGGAGGTTCTTTGATCAACTTTTCAATAACATAACCTGACAGCATCCAGGTGTTTACTCTTGGGATCATGATTTGACATGATACATAATTTACATTAAAGCAATTTAAATATCCCATTATGACAGTTTTTCCTACACTTTCAAGCTTTTGCTTTTCCCCAGCCTGTTAGGCTTGTTATTGTTATCTGGTCACACCGTTGCTAAAGGGAGTCATATTTTTCCCCTTTTGAAGCCTGGAATTTTTATCCATAAGGATAACACCTAACTCACCGACTTTTTGATGACAACCAAGACTAACAAGTTAGTATTTGATTAACATCTATCCCTCTTCATACTCATATTTATTGGCACACATTTATTAAAATATTTCTTTTTTCAAAATAGAGGAATTCAATAGGTTTTTTTAAAGTTTTGGATAGTCCTTACATGATTTCCATTTGGGAAGAGGATACTAAAAAAAAAAGAATGAGAAATAAGAAGCAAGTTCACTTCATAAAACTTGGGATCTAAGAAGGGATAGGAGACGACACTAATTTGAATAAAAAACCCCAGAAACATCTTTACTCAAACCCCAAGAAAAGCCTTTTTTTTTTTTTTTAATCTGGTACTGGTGACATGGGACAATAATTCTTCCTGTTTCTTCATTCTTGTGTGATTAATAGGAGACTCTCAAAGTTAATGATGCTATACCAGCATATACACAAAAAACAGTCACATCAAGATACACACCAAGATAATTTAAAAGAGTGTGTAGAAGCAGTTCCACAGGTATGTTTTAAGCTCTGGTACTAATTATCTTGATTTTATAAGAAGAGAATACTTCCAACTAAACTTCTTAGAGGAATTAATATTTTACTTCACTGAAGTTACTTCAGGTGAAAACTTCCCAAGTATTCATTAGTTTGCAGGTCTGGGTATATAATCACAAAAAGGTAAGAAGGCATAATAATTGACAAGCTAGAAAAAGCCCCAAAACATCCACAGGATCATTTATAAGGTTGAGGTTCTAGAAAAAATGCATTTTTAAAAGAAACCAAAAAGGGATGAATTTATGTAATCTTGACTACCATTAGATTTCAACCACTACAAGTAGCACTATATCAGGTCCAAATATGCTTCGTATGATATTTTATTTATTAACAGTAGCAATAATAACAGGAATTTTGCAGTTATCTTTAAGTTCTAATTTCCAAGGGAAAGCTAATGTGCTACATGGCTTGATATGAACTTACAGTGCTCTCCCTCTCTGCAATGATTTCCTCTCGACATTTCTCAAGCACACAAGAGTACTTTGACACAAAGCAGCTCAGTATTTGAAACAAAAATATCATCTTCCACTAAAGGTATGTTAGAGCATATACACAGGGAACTAGGAGCACAGTCCCATGCAATCAGCAACTATCAACTGTTTACTCATGTTGTAGCTAACAACTCCCTATTTTTTCCTTCATGACAACCCCCACAATATTCATCACTTCTTTACTTTAACTCTTATGATGGGCATAAAACCCGTAACAAAGCCAGATGCATTTAACTCTTTTGGTAACATTAACCAGAGCCAGCTTTAAGCCAACAGTGGTTTCTTTTTTTCTGTTCTAGCAAAAGTTAAATCAAGTTCTTAAGGCACAAGAAGGCACTGATCCAGCAGGAATTATAGACTGGCAGAATATAATGGGTTTCAGCCTGTTTGGCATTGATGAGCAGAGAGAAAAAAAGTAATAAAACAATAAACCCCAATCAACCAGAGAGCCCCTATTCCACACCTCATTTTCCAAATTAGTAAGAGGAAAAATCTCCTTTTCCACATCTGTTCTTGGCATTCTTCATGGCCATATTTTATTATTAATGCTAACCTAACACATTTTCAAAAGACTTAGTGTGCTTGAAAATTTTAGTTTTCCACCTTCGAAACAAAAATAGAAGAAAAGACATTTGTCCTTGAAGAACACTGTGCATTCAAAATGTTAATGTTTCTGTAGCGACAGTACTACTAAATGTCATTGCTATAATTGCGTCAAAACACAATTAGGAATTCTGGCAAGATAAACACTTTGAAATGGAATTTTTGTATCGTTCATTCTTGAGTCTAAGAAAAGCCTGTCAACGTACAGGCCAGCCAATCACTTGTGGCGCTATAACATGGCAGGCTCTAGTGTTTGTAATTATTAGTTCACATTAATCAAGAATAGTTTGAGAGGAACAAAGCCTTCTGATTGCAAGATTAAAGCAACTGCCTCTCTTGTACCCCACCAAATGGCTCACAGAGAAAGCTGTGCATTAAAATAAACACATCAGAGAAGACTTTTCCGGTGTATAAATGGGAAAATGATGGAATAAAGAAGGAAATGGAAAGACCACCACTGAATAGAAAAAGTCATATCACATGTACTTGAGTATTTCCCAGACAACTAGGTATGAAAATTTCTGTGTTTTGAGCATATGGCAGTTGCTCCTTCCCTTTCTGAGGGGGAAGACAGGAAAAAATGTTGGTGAATGGTGTATTAAGCTTGAAGTGAAACTCCTATGCAGCATATGAAGAACAGGGAGGACTGAGATGTTTTTTCCAATGTATGAGGGAAGCACTGGAAGTCTGTGTACATTCCACTAGTATATTGTACTGATGCCCAGTACAGAGGGCAGTACAGTACATTCTACTCTCAATGTCTTTCTATCCTGTAGCTAAGATCCAATTTTGTATTGTATTATAGAGCCAAAACTAAATTTTCATCAAGAAATGATTAAAAAAAAAATTAAAAATCCCCAAACCAGAAATACCATCTAGAGATCTTGGACGACAAATTATTCGAAACGTGGATGCTGACAGAACTGTTGACCTGTGAAGTCAGGGAAAGGTCAGAAGCAGAGGTCAGAAATAGAAACCAGTGATTCATCAAACAGTCTGAATCACTTGAAAGGCTGGAAACTATCCATGTGCTCAATGCTTTGTATTTTCCCCACTTTATATTCTCCTCTAGTGAACAATATGCAGCAGAATATCATTAAAACACATCTTTGTACCTGCTGCTATCTACATGAGAGACATAAATCATTAAAATGTTGAGCAAATGACCCAACCAAGGAAAAACTATTAATGCAGAAGGATTTTTAAAGTTATGTAAGAAATAATTCCAGGTCTTGAAAGGATTTAAAAATCTGTATACAGGACAAAAATGTTACATCTGATGCAAATCATGCAAACATTCAGGCTCCTCTGCAAAGTTATGCCTACTGACTTGTCTGTGTGAGAGTATTTGAAGAGTTAAGCGTTGTATAGGAAACCCTCAGCATGATTTCAACATCTTGAGACAGTAAGACAGAAAAAGCCTCCCAAAATACAAGGTTTACTAAATAAAAATTGATTTCCTTTTTGCCACTGTAACAGCAGTATCCACACCAAGCTACCACAATCCACTGCTTCCAATGCCACTACAGGTGGACAACTCTGCCTCTCAGACACAGTAGGAACCAAGATGTATCCTAAGGGTAAACATGCACCTCTCCTATGAGAAAAGACTGAAAGAATTCGTTTTTTTCAGCCTAGAGAAGTGAAGACTTACGGATGATCTAAATACAGCCTTTCACCACCTTAAGGGAACTTACAGGAAAGATGGATGGGGACCTTTCACAAGAGCGTGTAGAGACAGGACAAGGGGGAATGGATTCAAGCTAAAAGAAAGTAGGTTTAGATTCAATATGAGGAAAGAATTCCATACTAGGAGAGTGGTGATGCGCTGGAACAGGTTGTCCAAAGAATTTATGGATGCCCTATCCCTGGAAGTGTTCAAGGCCAGGTTGGAAGGGGCACTGAGAAACCTGGTTTAGTGCAAGGTGTCCCAGCCCATGGCAGAGGGCCAAATGATCTTTAATGTCCCTTCCAACCCAATTTACTCTATGATTTTTACTGAATGCTTAAATATCATACAGATATTATTTTTTTCCCCAAGTAAAACTATGAACCACAGCATCCAGTCTAGCACAAAATGCATGTCTCCAAATTCCCAAAGCCCAGCTTATCAGCATCCCTCATGAGAAAGACAAAATAAAAATAGTTTATAAAAGAGATTACTATTGAATTAGCCAGGAAGTTCTTGCTAATATTTTACAGTTCTACTTAAAACACTTGAAAAATTATCATGGCAGATAATCTATTGAAGGGAAAAACTGTCAGATTGGTAACTTCTAGGACCAAAATCATCTGCTTAACCACAAACCTTAACACAAAGGTAGAGGTAATTAAAGTTTACCTACAACTTATGTGGATCTACAAAGACCATTTCCAACAGGGAGAGATTAATTTTTGTTCCAAAGCTATGTTTTTTTATATATATTTCTGACAAGACTGATACAAACTGACTAGCACAAGGGGACACATTATTGCAGGTAGAGCTAACCAATTTACTGTGGACTGACCTTGATATGGAATCTTTATAAAGCAGGGAGCACAGTATAGAAAAAGACTACTAAATGAGTCTTGGGGTGGGTTTTAAAGAGGTTTGTGATGTAGGACTGTGAAGACTGGAGTTAACTGCTCTGTCTAAACAGCACACTAAAGAATCCATCAGAAGGAAAGTTTTTCTTATTATTGACTTTGGTTATTAGACCAAATCAATAAAGCACATAGATAGCTTTATTTATATGAGAAACAGGACTGAAGAAAAGTCAATCACATTTTAAGTCCTTGTGGGGGTTGAACTACTGGTTTGATTTATAGTAGGATCTTAGAAACAAAATTTTCCTTTAAGAGTGACCAGCTTAATTATTAAATTGACAGTTCTATGTCAAGAGTTATAACTCTTCCAAAATTAAGTAGCAGACAATTAGCTGAACTGCTCACAGATGTGTAATTATGAACATTTCTACCTGATAGTTATTTCAAATGAAACATAAGAGGATCACATTTGGAACTGAAAACATAGTTAAATATAGTAAAAATAATCATGTTGTTTTATTGATCATTGGTTTTTCTTTCTTAACACAAGTTTCTTTAAAAAAATAATAAAGGAAAACACATTAATGAGAGGTTTTTAATAAGTTCTGGTCTTTCTTTTCTTTCATACTGTTTATAGTACGAGGATTTACAAGAGTAAAATCCTTTTATGAGCCTTCATTGTTTAGTTGTGCTCCATCCTACTGGAACACAACTAAATAATGAAGGCTTATAAAAGACACCCAAGACAAAGGCCTGTAGATTCATCTCTTCATTGATAATATTTTATAGTGTGCATTGTGCTGCCAGCACAAACACTTTCTTATATAAACAAAATAAAATTATTAAAATTATTCAAAGTGTGTTTTTAAACATTTATTTTGGTTGGTCCTTCCTAGAAAAAAGGGGCAAAAAGAGAATATAGATAATTCAAATAAAACTACAGCTGAAAAGGAGTCATGCTGCTGCTCTAAACTTTAGTCTTGAATGAGAGAGATAGAACCATGAGGAAAAGTGGATATAAAGCTTCCTAAACCAAACTTCATTCAAACAATCTGTCAAACTAATGATTTCCAATCTATCAATGCTCTCTATCTAGATGGCATTAAATACTTTTTCAAGGCTGAAAGAAGAAAAGACAACTGGAGAAAATACCTGTTATACTCTAAACATGCCATGTACTTACTGTATCCATTGAAATTAAACCATTAAAAAATAAACTAAAATCCACAGTTACAAGTGTTAATACCAGCAGATCTCACTGAGGTCAGTGCAACCAGGAACAGAATAAAGCCCTCTGGCTTCAGTTGCTGCTTCTGCTGTGGTGACTTTTCAGGGCTTCTTCTGCAGGGCAGCGGGCAGAGGACAGGGAGCTAAGGGACAGGAGAAATCAAAACTTCTAAGATCCATCCCTGTTCTCTCTCCAGCTGGGATGTGCTCACAGTTATTGGAGCCACAGCTGTCAACATACAAAAAGTAGTATGTTATGAGTAGTATGTTTTAACCACATTTTTGGTCGTGATCACAAAGTCCAAAGGCTGTTTTGTTTCTCTACCTGAAACACTCCTCCTGTTCCATGTTTTCCCCTCTTAAGTCATAGTTGCAAGCTGTAAAAATGGGCAGAACTTTGATTAAATTTACTGTGTACCTCAGCTTTTTCTGAAGTGGCAGCTGCCTGCAGCACGTGGATTTTGTCCCACAGGACTTTCTGGGCAGAGAGGAGCAGCCCAGCACCAGGGGGTGCTCCGTGCAGGGTGACAGGGAGAGGCTGGGGCCCGATCAGGGTCCTGCCAGGGGCACTGACAGACTCGGCACAATTTTGAAAGAGAAGTGTTTAGCATAAGGATACATTATCAGTAACCTACACGTCAGAGGGCTCCAGGGGAGCTGCAGGGGAGTGTCAGCCATCCAGAGGTGAAGCACTTTCAGGATCAGGCAGCAAAGCCTCGTGTCTTTCAGCTCCCCAGAAGTGGGTGGTAGCGTTAACACTCAGTAAACATATTTTAAATTCAGTACAAAACCATGCTGCTGATTCTGGAACTTGTAATAAACCAGGATTACACTCAACTTTCTATTTCTTAAGGCAAATCTCTCAGAACAGAGTAAGTGAAGAAACATTTTCTGTGTGAAGATATTTTTTTACCAGTTACAACTATAATTCCTTGTCAAATATGAAACCATTTTATCTAAAAGTTTTCAGCTACAGAAACATTTAAGTAACTCCATACATTTTAGGCAGAGAAGATTATGTCAGTCCTGCAATTTGGATACATCATAAGCTACATCTGCATGGGAAATATACGGGCTAAATCAAGTAGTACACAAAAATAAAAATCTAAGCTAAGTCAATACAAGTCAAGGTCTGCAGCTATTGCTAATAATGCCAACTAGACACCTTGCAATTCAAACTAATATGAGTTGAAGTTAAACAAAGACAATAAACCAAAGACATAAAATAAAAAACCAAGCCTCATGAATATTCCACAGTAATAATTTAATCCAGATGTAATAATAGCATGTCAGATCATTAAATTTAATTTTTTTTTTTAACTAGGATGAAAAAGCTAGAAATCTTTTGGCAGAGAGACAAAGCTAGAGTATTGCCACAGTAGGCAATACTCAGAGAAGCCCTCAGCCCATTGATTCACTTCTGTAAGGCACTGTTAGACAATGTGTCCAGAGACAACCATCCATTCAACCACCCAGGCTATGGTAAATCCTCATGGAATGGGTGCTGCCCTTGGCTACATGTTCCTGCCATTCCCTTTCCTTCTCTGAGTTGGCATCTACTGCTTCCTTATTTCTGCTCTTTGTCCAAAGGATCTCTCTCCCATTCCTGTGGAAAGACACCGACCCACCCCAAGGATACTACATACATCTTAAAAAGAAACCGCAACTAACCAACCACAAAACTAAAAAAAACCCCAAAACACCAAACAAACAAAAAAACAACCCCACCCCCATCCCAGAATCCATTCCATATTTTTAATAAGAAAAAATTTCTCAACTAATCTCTAAAGCTAAAGGGCCACTAGCAAGAGATTCACTTCATAAGGTGTTCAAACATTTTTTTCACTTACTGTGGTTATATAAAACTGTAAAATCAAGATTACACACTACAGTATCTGAGGAAAATAGATTGCTATATCATCCATTTTTGATTTTACACATAATCAGAAACCCTGAAAGACAAAATCATATCCATTTCAGCGAGAAAAATTCAATGTTCCAAAAGGAAAGGCTATAGGCTATCAAAGATTCTTTTTTTCTAAAAAGGAAAACTAAACAAAAATACTGTCTTTGATTTTTTTTTTCCTGAATTCTACAATTACTATAAACTTTACATATGCACCAATGTATTCACAAACAAAAATATCTTTATTTTAGCTATTAAGAAATACAGGCAACCCTGTATCAAGTGCATTGTTCCAATTCGAGAACCATTTAAGATTATGTTGCATGCATGGCGTTTTTAGAGTTTGTTTTTTTCCCCTAAAATATGATCCTGCTACCACACATAAAAGAAAAGATGATTCTTTAAGCATTTTACATGAGAACATAACCAGTGTTAAAGAATTAAGGTTGGACCAGGCAGTTCAGGATCCTGCCTTTGCCATCAAGATACTGCGTGTACTGGAAGGAGCTGATCTAAACCACTCACTGAATTATGGCATTCTTTAGGTTGCAAGGGACCTTTTAAGGCCATCTACTCCAACCTCCCTGCAATAACCAGTGACAGCTTCAACTAGATTGGGTTGCTCAGAACCCTATCCAATCTGACCTTGAATGTTTCCAGGGCATCCACCAACTCTCTGGCAGCCTGTTCCAGTGTCTCATCACCCACATTGTGGGAAACACCTTCCTTATTTCCAATGTAAATGTACCCTCTCTTCCAGGTAAAATCATTACCCTTGCCCTGTTACAACAGACCCTACTAAAGTCTGTCCATATCCTTTTTATAAGGCCCCTTTAAGATTGAAAGGCCACAACCCTGTCTCCCTGCAGCCTTCTTGACTTCAGGCTGAACAACCTCAACTCTCTCAGCCTGTCTTTCAAGTAGAGGTGCTCAAGCCCTCACACCATTTTTGTGGCATAACCTGTCTTATTAACACAGACATACATTCCTATAATCTAGTATCAAATTTCCCAGCTTTCTCTTCTCCTAAAGCAGTGCTTTAAAAAACAGCTCAGTCTTTTTTTCCCATTTCATCTCTCTGTGCATGAATCTTGAATTATTTTGAATTATTCCTGAATTATTTTCTACATACTGGCACAACCAGAAAATAAGTTAAGTCTTTATGGTTTTCACAGAAATCAAGGAAAAGGTGAACAAACTTAGGCTAAAGGGACATTTGAAATTAACTCTCATTTTCTAACAGAAGCTCTAGAGGCCCCTGCATAAGAGTAAAGGGTGTCCCAACACCTGAATTTTGTAAGAACTTTGTCTAGTTTGTGCATACACGGTGATCTCTGTGGATGTCTTGCTGGATAAGCCTTTGAAGGATATTGAGCTCAAGAAATGCCTCATTTCTTTATACATGCTCAGAATCATTTATATAATTCTAGCAGCTGATTTTCTTAAATAAGAGGAATTTGGGGCATAAGCATTGACTTTCCTTGTTCTCCAGTGTTCTGAAGAGATGCCCACAAGGCTTAAAGGAGAACACAGCAGGACATCACTGGGGTAACTCCACACCTGTGGAGTCATCCACCCTGTTTCAGGCTCATCTGTGCTTTTCTAGGTTTAGCTTTTGATTTCCTTCCACACAAGAGTCAGACACACTCTGCTATAAAATGATTAACTCTCTAGACACAGATGGTACATCAGAAGCCACTTCACAAGCATTAGAAAGCACTGAAATAAGTTACTTTAAAAGGTGACTGCTATCAGGATATTTTGAAATGCATAATTCAGGACAGATCAGCTAGAAGCCACATAAGATATCATTTAATTTCACAGTGAAGTTCAGATTTCTACTGAATTCTGAACAGCCTGAGTAGAAGATTTCAGTTTTGTAGACAAGATATCTGTATTTCATTTACAAAGGTTATGACTTGAATTCAAATTACTGAATCCATTTCAGGCTAAGACTACCTGTAAAACCAAGTATGCTAATCATTTCAGAAAAGAGTAAGCTCTCAGATGTAAAATCAGGGTACTTCTACACTGGCATGACAGTCATTTCAAACTTATTTGCATTTCCACAGACTTTAATACATTTTATTCTGAAGATAGAGTTCCCTTTTATTGCAATCTCATTCAGTATCTCTTGTCACATGGAAAGAAAACAGATATATTATTTAAATGTTTGGCATTTTATATCAACATTCTAACTATGACTGTTATGTTTTCTTTGCTTATGGCTCAGTGTAAACTGTGACAACAAATAAAATTGATTAACTGGAATTAATATTATGATTCATTCATAGTTCAGTGCCTGTGGCAGTGGCCTAATCAGTACTTTTTATTTATTTGTTATCATCAGACTTAGCTATAACAAATTCAGTTATGATAATGAAAAGGATCTAGAACTGGCACTTTAATCAGAGCATAGATGTGGAGTACAATATATATTAGTAAACCAGGCAGAACTTCCTCAGATACACACACACTAGAACAACTGCTCTTTATAACTCTGTTCCACTATTCCAGGTCTCACGTATTTCTCTGAGACTCAGTCCCTATATGAGGCACAATCTGTTCATCTTTATTTCAAGTTTTGGTCTGGTCTGAACAGACACTACATCTCCAGAGCAACTAATAGCCCAGAACTGCAACTCTGTAAACAAGATAATTATAATTTAAGGCAGCGCCTTCTCTTCACAAAGATAAAGCATATGTAAGCCCATTGCCTTTACAGAGTGCAGTCTGTACACAAGAAATCTTAGTGGATTATCTCCTTGTTGCAAAAAATTGATACCAGATACTACAGAGTGAACAACTCTGATGAAAACCAAAAGGGTCAAACACATTGAATCTGTTTTGGATAAGAGAGAAATAAAGTAATTAATCATCTTCATACAACAATTTCTACAATTTTCCAGAGTGATGAACACCAAAAAAATGTTTGGAAGTTACTGTGCATTTAGACAACACATTTATATCTGAAAAAGGAAAAAAAAATTGAAAACAATTCACACCTTAAAAATTTTAAGCAAAATAAAGAACACACCTGCTAAATTCTTTCAAACTTCCTTAGGCAGAAAAATACTTTTGAAAATAAGCTTTATGCTCTAGAGCATTGCTGCTCCCACCCACAGACTATAGATAGACATTTATGCATGATAACTATTCACAAGCATTTAATTACACTGTGCAAATATCCACGCGCTGCATGGACAAATTCCCATCAGGTAGAACTCCTTTGAGATAAAGGGTCACAATAGCAAAGAAGAAAATCCTATTACAAACAGGAAAGAGAGACTGCAATTTTGTAGTAATCAAATAATTTTATTAGAGAGAGTGTTTGTAGTCCAATATCTAACAGGACTCATTGGGGTTTGAAAAAAAAGAAAAAGGTTTCTGTTCAGAGGTCTCACTTGCCTACTGAGTGGCTGTAAGAATACGACTTTCTCTCTTGGCCCCCCATTTTCTAAATCCATAATATACTAATTTTCTTCATCCTGCCTCGGAGCTATTGAGAAATCTTCACTTTTAAATTTAGCATAACTTATAATTTAGCATTAAACTAAAAAAAATATTAATAAGAGCGTTGATTTAGAAATAAAAGTTATTAGAGCAATGAAACTTTGAAGTAGTCCTACTGGCTCTTGTTATAAAATTATATTTTCCAATGAAATTGGAAGAAGGATTTGTTCTCAGATCTTTAAAAAAATTCCTTAATCAGTATTCTCTGGTACTTTAATTTTTAATTTTATTTCTCTTCAGCAGACTTAGAGATTGTATTTCCTATTACACTAGGGGAAACTGCTTCTTTTTAAGCTTGGAAAAACAAACTTGTCTTTTACAATCATGACTTGCAATTAACTTCTTGTCTTTAGTGTAAGCATAGAATTAATCTATCAACTCATGCATTGTCACTTTTGTCTAATTATGCTGTATGATCACAGAAAATACACTGCATTACAAAAAATATTCACATGTTGGTAAGTGTCCATGCATCCACTATTTTAAAGCATTTCCTTGGAAAGCCTTCTCAAGGTGGGAGGGGAAACAGCAGCAGCAGCAGCAACAACAAAAAAGAAAAACATAAAGACATCCTCAGCCATTAATAGCTCATTTATAAATGTTTTATGTTTTCCATTACAGCAATGTCCATTATCTCATATTGATATGCATATGTCAGCTATGTTCAGCCTTGTCTCATTTGTTATAAAAGCAACGACCTTTCAAACACGTTCCTAGCCTTCCTTTAAAAGAAGTAACCACAAACATGCATGTGAGTGTCAGTGAAGTGGAAAATTAGCCTTTTGAAACACGTAAACCATCCTCCCCACCGTATTAAGGAAACAGTAGGACTGAACAACAACAACAACAAGAAGCATGCTGAGCCACATAAGGCTGATTTCACTGTGCAGGCTCCTAAAAAAAGTCCTTGACATTGCGAATGTTTGCCTTGCATATAGGTCCCAGAGCCAAACCTCCATCTGGAAGAGATTTGAACTACCATCCAGAGGCATTTCAGGATCTGAACCAAAAGGTTTACAGCATTACAATCCAGTTAATTCTATTGCTTCTAATTCCAGCTGGACTTAAAGTCTTATCTCTGCACTCCAGGCCTTCAGATACAGCCTATCACGGTAACACCAATTCCCAGAGAATTCAACTCCATGACCCAAGTGAGATTAAATCCCTCCAGATAGCCCAAGTAAATGGCTCATAACTCGTTTCTGTCACTTTCACTAATGCCTTTGTACCGTGAAAGAAACCAGCAAAGGTGTAAATATCTACAAATTATTAACTGCACTTTTTCTCTTGACTCCTATCAGCAATTGCAGTTGTCTGGTTCCTGCTGAGAACATCACAGATATTTACTGGCTGAACTTTCTCTTTAAATACTGCACTAATCAGCTACTGAATATTTGTACTCTATACCTGAGTGTTGCTATTTTTGATTAAACACACACAGAGTCATGGAAATACAAATAAATAGAGAAATATCAAGAAGAAGAGGAGATACATCTTTGATATAAGTTGGATTTAAACTCCCTCAAGTCAGGTAATCCCACAGCACATCTTGTGTTAAGTAGTTTCACTCAAAATAAAGCAGATGTAAGCTGAAAGGGAGCCTTTCAAGATGTGAGATATTTAGTTTCCCTTTATCAGGACACATTTATTTTAATAAACTGAAGACATGATTCCCAAATATTCCTTTGGGATAAATAAAAGGTAATTATCTTAAAATACTGTACATTAATAAAGAAACATTCCTGTGCAAAGCAAAGCCTGTATAAAAACCTGCAGCACAAACCTGGATGGTACTCAGAGATAGCTGTTGTTGAACAAAGGTACCAGTTTTGTTTATTTTCTATTTCATGTTTTGCTTTTGTTTGGTTTTTATTTTCTCAGAGAAGGACTTTGGAGGTGCACAAGAAGAAGGAAATAAGGAACGAGTCAGTAAACAGAATTGCTTCCCAAAGCAGCCTCCAGAATTAGAAAGAAATATGTTCCAATAGGAGATTTCTAAAGATTCCAGTAGAAAAAAAAATCAGAAACATTCAAGTGTCTGGAGTTTGTAATTCCAGGCTTAGGAAGGTCTATTTATTGAGAACACTGCAGAGAAATAGGTAAGATAAAAAAACCAACCAACCAACCAAACACCTACCAGAAGTGCTGCTCTTAGAAAGCGACCCTAAAAAGCCTTTAGACACAGTAGGTGTCCACCATCAAACTTCATCTTGCACAACACAAAGAAAGCTCTCCCTCAGTACTTCTTTTGGCAGTTTCTCTTCAAGACTGAGTCAGAACACAGGCCCAGGAGTACCACATAACAGGTGAGCAGGATTGCCACTAGCAGTTGTACACCAGATGCAGCTGAGCTCCCAAATGAGAAGGGTGATTGCCAGCTGGGGCTCTGGAATCATCACTGATAGGGCTGTTGGTGGCCCCTTGCTGACTGCTAGAGCTACGGGACAAAGGCCTGGCCCTGTATGCTGAGACAGCACCTGGATTCACTTGCAAACTAGAGAGAAGAAGTCATCTAGGCTAATGCAGGGAAAAGCTAAGGCAATCAAGAGCTGGGGACAGAAGCTCTGAACTCTTTAAATGCTAATGGCTACACTTAGGTCACGTCCTTGCTGGTGGAGAACAGGGAACATGGGCAATGTACACACTGGTTAGTCCCATCTGTATTTTTAATCAGATACTGGTGGGTGCCAGGATTATTGCTGGGAAGATGCATGCAAAAACTCTTTTCTGGTAGTAAGTCCAGACAACACTATATCCTCAGCTGTTCTCAGGGTGCTCTCACCTAAACTGGTTAAAGCAGTTACATGAAAATTACTCAGAATTAAAAAATGCAAAGGAAGCACTTTTGGTCTAACAGTTAAAACAGCTGAGGAAGCTGAAACCCTGTTTATGGCTCATTTAAGTACCTTTAAGTAGAAAAGGACATTGTGGCTGTGCAAACCCAATGAAGTTAGCTCTGCAGGTTTACTCAGGAAGAGGGAAATTACTCGGTGTTAGTGGGGCAGGTGATTCATATTCGGTTTTAACATGAAAATGAGGAGAAATCCCAGCCAGGAGAGGTCAGTTAGTTTACCAGCTGTAAGACTGAACATATGCTAAAAGACAGAAAGCCTTGATAATCTTCTTTGTGGCACATAATAAATTACCATAATAAAGGCAAAAAACTGGCCCCTGTTTTTAATAATCTGTATATTATAACTGACAGTATACAGATCCTAAGAAAACCTTGTACATCCATTGGCATTCAACATATTTTGTTTTACCTTAGCAAGCTTTGTAATTCTGAACAAGTTAAATGGCTGAGACTGCCATTTATTTGCTGAGACTGTCTTTATTTGACTTCAGTAATATTTATGTAAACCAGCAACTTTATTTATTGGTATTTATCCAAAATACTGAAGCTACTAAGCATATTAAGCATATTTCCATACCCTGTTTACCCTTTTTGAGTGACACCAATGAGTGAGGCAATGCTTTTTTCCTACATTAACACTAATTGTCTATATTGAGACAAGAGGTTCAGGTTCTAAATATTTTAGATATTGCACCACTTAGTTTTGGAAGGGTTATGCAACTAGATGGCAAAGACCCACTATGGAAATTGTGATGCACCAGAAAATCACAGACATTCATGTCATGAAATGACATTCAGACTCCTATTCTATTTTTGAAAGCCTGGTCCAGAGACACGTTCAGTGGTATTTATTTAACTAAGTATAGCCATTTATGTGTGAGCAAGATTGCCTACGTTCTCTTTTTAATGGAGAAAAATACATAGCTTCAGAGTTGGGTCGTCTTATTCTCAAGTTAATTTCTAGCACAGGTTGGATGACTTGTGGCCTGAAATTGTCTATTCCTTTTAACCACAACACAGAGTGAGCTCCAACATGAGTATCTGTGTGATAAATGTTTACGTTAGGGTGGGGGGAATCTATTTCTTACTGATGTTCAGATGGAAGAGAACTGGTTTTGCTTTGTCAGATCTGATATAACAATTATTGAGGAGTTCTTTTTCATTGAAACAACTGCTGATATTAATTGTTTGCACCTCTTCGGGAGGTATGAAGTAAGGGAAAATCTGATTCATAATAAAAGGGGCTTATAGCAGTGAGATGTCTTTAGCACATGTTCACAAAGCAAATAAAGAAATGTGTTTGAATTGTAATAGAGGCTTATTAAATAAAACATAATCATGGGAATGAAAAGTGGCATTAATAACATAGAGGAAAACGTCTGATGGGAAAACTTACTGTGTTAGACTTACCCAAATCCCCTTGGCCACAATGCTAAGCATAGAGATTAGGTGAACAATATGTATCTGAAGACAGAAGTAAGCAGGGGCAGGCAAGAAATCTTCAACCAGAAATATTTTGAAAACTGCATAAAAAGTATGTTTGTGTGGGTCAGAATTCGATGCTCACATCTCTGCTAATGTTCAACTTGAAAAATAACCAGTAATTAGCATTTTCTTTGCTCAAAGCTGAATAAATGAAACTGACAGTTAAAAGAGAAGTTTGCTTCCTGTTTTTTTGCTTTTTGAGAATGCTGGAAATATTAATCTGAAATCAGATCTAATCATTACAACTATATAATTGAGCATCTAGGTAAGGCTGAAAGAAACTTTATTTTTTAACATTTCGGTTAGATTTTGTATTTTAAAGCGAACCCTGAAATTGTATTACATGGGGAGAGTTTGCATTCTTACTTTGCTATCTAGCTTACATTTTTATTTGACAATGCCTTTATTTATTTATTTATTTTTTAATTAAAGATGAAAAAACTCCTGCTTTCCAATTCATGAAATAGATTGAACAAAATTAAAAAGGGATATAATGTTTGGGCTTTCTTGCATGTGATTACATGCCAGAATACTATAAGCCAAACTGATGAATACATCAAATGCTATGTTAGCATGATCATCAATCAATCTGTAGATTACAAACACACTTAAATTTACTGAAAATGAGCATTATAAGTGCACATTAATGAGCACTGAAATAAGGAACAAGCAGATCCTACTACACCTTGGACAACAGTAATGGTCTTGACCAAAGCTGAGTTTTCCTCTTTTACCTAGATTTATATCGTTCCTCACAGCTGAAGGTAGGGGGCCACAGCAAATTTTTGTTTTTCATAAGTATGATGTACAAGACAAGTATACATCCTGTCTTTCTTGAGCCTTAATTACACCTATGTAATGACATGAGAATACCTCTTTATCTGAGCAGGTGTATGTGTTTAATTCCTGGAAGAGGTCACACTAGCTCAGCAACCCGCTGTTACAGCATTCCAGCAGCTTAACCAAGTCAGAATGTATTGCTGTGGCAAGGCAGAGAAGGATTTAAGCTTTCAGAGGAGAAGAGGAAAGCTGAGTCCAGCCTCATTAGGCTTTATCTCAAATAGAAAGCAAAGAAATAAAGGGGCTTCATAAAAGGACAGTTTAGGTACCCTAGGGAAAAAACTTCTTGTGAGAAAAATTAAATTTGGAGATTTGTACTTTTTATCTTTTGCTTTTAGCAAAGCTGGCAGTGGTTCTAACAATACCAAAGGCTTAAGATTATGCTCTACACAAAAGAAGGACATGAGTTTAATTTTACTCCTTTTTTGTCTGTAATAAAAAGTACCTGGATCTTTGGTGTCTTTGACAACAAAGATAGGAGAGTCACTTTGCACTTTCAAAACAGCTTGCCATTTTCAACAGTGGAACATATTTTATCCCAAAGTACGTTATCCTAGAAATGAAGCTGGTATACTGCTGAAGTATCATACTGAACAAGTCATCTATAATTGATATATTTTTTATTATTTTTGATATTATTAAAATATTTTCCTTAGAGAAACATTTTGTGTTTTTATCTCTGTAATTTTTGGCTCCAGTCTGCACTCCTTAATCACTACTACAAGACATTATGATTTGACATGAACAAAATAAAAAAATCAGTTATGCACAAAGCTGTGAATAAATGTTAAAATGTACTGCCATACCACAGACTGGATATGAATTGTGTCTTTGCAGAGCTTTGTATTTCAAAGCCTTGTAAGAAAAGCAATTCTGAGACCTTGCTGAGTGCAGATCACATTTTTAGATTCCTAACCTAAAAGAGGACTTAAAGGTCATCAAGCCTGATTACATTCTGTTCAATACAATAAAGTGCAGCCATGTGTAAATTCTTATTGAGCAAGTTATGAGTGATTCATAGCAGATTCTTCATTAGAATGTAATGTCTCCTTTGCTGTAAAGTCAACATTATAATCTACAGTTACTTCTTAGAGATATTTCTATTAAACTAGACAGGAGGAGAGATGCTTTTATTTGTACCATTTTTATCTGCATGCAGTATGTCAGACAGCAAAGTTACATTCAAAACTGCCTATACCTCTGCCACTCCAAAGCTCTCAGTCACAAACATAACAGGAAGGTTTGTTCCTCACGATACCTAAAAACTTTGCTATTTTCCCTAGTATTTGTTTTGTCAAGGTAGGATTATTATAAGTAAATACAAATTCTTATAACTTACTTAAGCACTACTTTCTGTCAATCTGCATCCATGTTTTTCACTCTGTGATCATCACAGTCCTCTATTTATTTCTTAAAGGTTACAGAAAAATATCCTTGCCTGCTCTTTAGAAGATAGCCACTTCAAAGACTCTTTTGAAAATGAACAGCCTTTAACAATGTTTGATATTAAGCCAGAAAAAGGCATGGACTAAGTAACAGAGAGGGAATGCTTAAGTTAGTACTGTGGGAAGTAAATGCCAAAAATTCAGTTTATCACACAAATGAAATTCTCTTTTCCCCAAATAACTCTCTGCTCCACACATATATATAGCCAAAACCCTTCAGTGCTGATAACCACAAAAATTCATATTTGAAACCCTGTTCTCAACACATCAACTACTTCTTGCTTCAGTACTCAGACATTGTACTGTTCAGGCTCAGATGGGGACTGGAGCTTACGACGAGCTTCTGGGTCTGGGTTTTGGCATTGAAAGTGTCTGGGTGTTTGGTTTACAGATCTGGATGAGCAAGCTATGCTTCTCTTCAGAAGAAAGAGCAGATGCTGCACCCAGTCATCTTCTGCTGGTTTAGCAGCAGGCAAGAACATAGCACTGTGTTTCTATATTCGAGTGTGACTTGGATTAGAAAAAAATTAAAAGCTTTAGAAAAACACAAAAGGATGAAAAAGAAAAAAAGCTAATTCCTTTTTTGTTTTGTTTTCAAAAGGCTGCCATTAACAGAAGAGGAAAAATTATTAAAGATCATTACTGTCTAACTACCAAGAAAGCAAGCTTTTAATGAAAATAAGGCAATATAAGATAATGAAATGGTTTTGGGATAGGTTTATGCTGTAACTTAAACACGTTGTAAATATTTACCTCAAGAGCAACATAAATCCAAATTATTTATTTTTTTTAAATGTACAATGAAGTAATTTCCACAAAGAATCTCATACAAGACAGCTAACTAGAGGCTATAATTATAAATTACAAACTAAAGTACTTCAAGGGTTTCAAGAGATAATTTTGGCTTTGTTTGCATGCTGGAGGGAAACACGACAGTAACAAACTGTGTCTAAAAACATTTATGTCACACATTATCATACTAGAGGAGAATGTGAGATGACTAGAGTGAGAATCCCAAGTGGAATATTTTCAGATCTTTCTGCTATAGAGCAATGGACAGGATTGTAAGAACTGTAAAAACTTCTAATTTGTACACCCAACTTTACAGCTAATGTCCTCTCTGGTACTTGAAAAAAATTTAAATGTAAAACCAATTTTTATAAATCTTTCAGGGTTGCTTTATACTACAAAACAAGCTAATTATAAGTAGTTATTCAATATTAATTGTGATCACCCGGCTATAGAAAATATACTTTGGATACTGAACACTAACAGTTTACATAATATTTACTTGTCTTTAAAAAAAGGATCTTATTTTGCAGATGGTAAATCAATGAGTGAGTGGATAATCTGCAAAAGTCTATCCCATTTTCCATTTTTTATTTACCTAACTAGAAACTTTGTTGTAATCTGCTCCCCTCTTCCACATTAAAATTCCGAAAGATTATAGGTAATATTAATTACCACCAAGAAATTGGAGGAACTTTATCAGTTCATGTTTCCTCCATCTTTTAAGTTACTTGAGTGGAAGAAAAATAGTCCATCTGTGAAGAATTATTACTATTAGGACTATCCTGTGAGCAATGTGGAATAAAGCCATTTCACAGTAATATGTGCCCTGAAAATGGCCCTGATTCAGCAAGGTAATCAACTGAATGCTTGAAATTTACATATAGTGCCATTGGCCTGGGCAGCTGTATGGTGAAAATTGAATAATATTTAAAATGGATGTAGGTAAAGGAAAATAAGCAAAGCTCTGTAAGTGGTCATATTTCCCCAGTCTGATTCTAATTCAACCTCTGACTAAACTCTAAGCTCAATGAAAAGTAATGCACAATCTAGAATCTTGGTTTCTGGAAATAAGCACAGAGTATTTCATAAACTTCTGTTTCATGAAATTGAAATTATTCAATTATTCAATGAGCCTTTTTGCAATGTATTCCAAAGTTAATCTTTTAAAAATCCACCTCTGTAGTTTTCCTAATGAAAAACTAATCAGACAAATAAAAAAGCAAACAGATCTAAATGATGAAGTTAATATGGCCTTGAGAATAAGGTTTGTGATCATAATACTATATCTCAGCTTTCTCTCTCCCGCACTGCCAGTCTCCTTGTTACTTAATAAAAGTTTCTGGTTTAGTTTTCCAGGAGCATTTATAATATCTAAAATTTATCTCTAACTCCATAGTTTTAAAAATAATATATACAAAATCGTCAATAATTTGCTCTGTCAAAAACTAATATATTAATGTTAATTTAAGTCATTCTTTATGTAACCAGTGTATTCTCAAAAGCCCTAACCCAGCAACTCAAGCAGGAGTTAACTTTCAAACATGAAAACACTCCCCATTGAAATAATGAGCTTTGCTGCACCTAGGCTTGAGCCAATTATGCTTCATGAGTCTTATTCAGCTCCCTGAACTTACATAGCTGCTGTACATTTCAAGGTATCACTAAAGCAAGAAACACACAGAGCAAACTTTGTTATGGATCCTAACATCCCCAGCATTGTGCTTTCAGCAATTTCTCTGAACTCCAAGGTATGCTAGCTCCCTGGAGGTAATGAGCAGTCCATGTAGCTTAAATGTGAGATGAATTCTGATACATTTAACAAAATGAAGAGAATTTGCAGAAAAACAATGGATTATGATGCATTATAAAGCTGTGACAACAGTGAACAGAATATGATCTGCAATGAGCTGGAGTATCACGTCAGAAGATAAAACTCTGACCCAATAAATTAATTCAAATTTGCACAGTCCACTGTTTATGGTTTTCTTCCCCATTAAACTCTTTTGCTATTGTTTACAACAATTTGTCTCAGAAAGCTTTCATTAATTTTTTTAATATTTATGTTTTCTATGGATAACAACTGAGAATCATAGCAGAGGCTAGTCAAAAGTAGATTCTATTTTTAGGTTTGTTTTATCTGTAATTGCATTGTAATAGCTTTCTATGGCCATGAGAGTAATTAAAATAAAGCTGAAGTATTGTATAACATAGAAACTTCCACCTAAACAGTATTTTAATGGAAATATTTGTGTAGGTTCTCAGATATTGTAGAAAGGAATGTCATGAATAAAACAGAGAGATATTTAAACTAAGTAATTGTCTAAAACATACATCTTGATAATTAATATTGCCAATATCTTGGGTAAGAAACATAGTTTAATGGAGACAGCTTGAAATTAATGGAAGAAATTTATCACCACAATCAGTATTATTTGCTTACTACACAGAGGAAACATGTTTCCAAAAATGGCTCTATGCATCCATACATTTGTATTTTTCCCTTATAAATCACAAGGATTACTTCCTATTTATTTCCTTCTTTCTGAAATAAAAGCATAAGGTGGCAGAGGGATCAAATGAATTCCAGTTTTATGCAACTGCACTTGTTCATAAAAAATTGTCAAATTCAAAGCTGCCTACAAAATATCTGCAAGCTATCAGACCATGACCACAACATTTCCTTGGTGTCCTAAAAAAAGCCTGAGGATGTGCAGTTAAAAAATAAATAATTCAAAAATAAAAAGCCAAAGCCACAACCATATTGTTACACAGGGGCTGAAAATTAGTTTAACTCCAAGCACATTTGTCAGTTTTATCACAGGCAAAATGAGAGGATTTTATTGTAATAGAAAGCAACTGCATACATTTTTTATTTAGCTGTGGCTTTTTCCTTTACTTCTGAAGAAAAGGGAAACCTCAAACCCAACAATTCAAGCCAAACTACGTGTCTAGGTACTGAAGTATCCTTCCAGGCCCTTGCAAATTATTAGCAGAAATCCTGAAATCATTGCATAATAAAACCCAACACATTGCAAGGAAAACCATAATTCCATCCTCATAACCCCTTGAAAATGCCCACACAATTACAGAATGGATAAATAGGAAGCAACCTTTCGAGATTATCTAGACCAAGCACCCTGCTCTGAATAGGATAATTTGGAGCCTGTTGCCCAGGCCTGCATCCAGGTGGGTTTTGAATATCTCCAAGGGTGGAGATTACACAACCTCTTTGGACAACCTGTTTCAAAGTATGCCCATGCCTCTTCTGCTGACACTGAACACCATTGGGAAGACAATCTCTCGGTCTCCTTCATGTCCTCCCACCAGCCGTTTACACAGTTACTTGTATGTTAAACACTAAAATTAAAGTCAGTTTTATTATGGTGTTTTCAGATTAATCTCTGAGTTCTTAACGCTCTTCTTTTACTATTACTTCACTCCCTTCTCATAATAATTTTTTACAGTGTCCTCCTTTTCCCACAGTTTGCTGTTTGCTTCTTTGCCTCACTGCCTACCCTTCTTCTCCATTCCCTTGCCCAATAGCCTTTGTTCAATAGCTTATTAGCTTCCCACACCAATCCTTTTTTCTTTTCATTGTCTCCTGTCTTGGATGGTCCTGTAGCAACTTTCCTTGCCTCTGTTCTTTTTTCCACTTTCTTACTCTTCCCTCCGCTCCCAAATTTCACTTACAGCTTTCCTTTTTTCTCCCTCAAACAAGACCATTACTTTTCACAGTTCCACAGCTCACATAAATCCCTTTTAGGGACAGAAGAGAGAAACCGCATGTCAGAAACCTTTCTCTGTAATGAGCTCTGTCATGATTAAGACTCACTTGCTGGATAAAGCAAAGCAAATCTATAACATAACCATCTGCTTATCTCCTGCAGAAATACAGGGTGTCTCCTCAAAGGAGGATATGTGAGGGTCCACTGACAGGTGAACAGTGTGGGGTGCAGGGTCTGCTTGGTGGTGGCAGCAGAGCAGCATGACTGTGGCAGCTGGATAATTATGCTACAAAGAACTTCGTTGGTTTTTAATTCCCTTTCTGCATTTTATCAGAAGATTTGCTGGAGTCTGTGGAACAGGATGTAGATGATCCTTGATGATATTTTTTTGCTGTTCCTTCAAGTGAAGAGAAAGAAGAGTTTGTTACAAGGGCTAGCTCTTGCTGCTTGCCCTAGAAGCTGCCTTCATCATTTAAGGTCTAGCCAAGGAGTTCTGAAAGAAAAGGCTTAAGGACAGCCAGAAGACACAGGTTAAATCTCACATAACCTGTTAGAAAACTATCATAATAAATAGGTAAAGAACTATAGAGTAAATTACATACAAAGGGAATGACTCTATAAACAACTCCCTAACTTACATAATGATGTGCTTTATGTCACCCAAATAATTGCTTTGCATGTGGTACAACAAATATAATAAAACCATTTATTACATGAAAAAATTCTGGAAATGTATGTTACTTCAAAATAGTTTACATAAACTTTTCCTCAACTCATATTAGCTTTTAACATGTGAAATTTCATCAGGAATGTCTCAGCCCATTATACTTCTAAGATAGAGTGTGTTCCATGCAATTTGCTACAGGAAGCACCTTTCAGATAAAATATTAAAAGCTAGTAATGATCAAGAGTACCGAAGACCAGAAATTCTAATAGACCTAAAAAGAATTGTACTTGCTCAGCACCTTTAAAATAGATGAGTTGGTCCAGTTCTGTGTTAGTGTGCACACCAAGGCAACACTGCACAATTTGGGCATACACAATTATTATCTTAAGCCTTTATAAAGTCATTCGTGAGTGACTTTAGAAGTCAAAGTGACGTGGAGTCAGAAGTATTTGGAACATCCTTCATGCCTTAAATTTTATGATCATCACTTCAAAAAGTCCCCCAAAACACGGAAGTGCAGTTGCACCAGTTTCTCTGTGTAACTGTATCTGTGTCCCCACTGTAGAGTTTCATGCGCCATTTCTGCCTGATTGCAGCTCTCTGACCTATGAATCAGGCACTTCTTGAAGATGGAAAAACTCATACATGAAAGTCCTCTACAGTAACTGAGGCTCTTTATTTCTCTGCACCTTAGTTTAACTATCTGTAAAACATACAGGATAACAATTTCTGTTTCACAGCATGACCACAATTTGAATTAAGTACTGAGTGATGATCAAAAAAAAAAAATTCAACATATCTGGGAAGCTATTTGAGATATTTGAAATTAAGATGCAAAGGTCACTGCAAAAAGTGAAAAAATACAAGAAAATAATGTGTACATCAAAAAATTATGTTTAATTTCTGCATTCCCTTCTTGTCAACAAAGAGAGAAAGAGATAGAAAAAATTATGAACAGAAAAAGAAAGCTAATCCAGTATTTCACTTCAAATTTCAGTATATTAATGGAAAATATACTTGTGGTGGTGTCTTTGGATGGCAAAAATGGTCCTTTAACCTTGCAAATCTTAAAATATTTTCCTAGGTGCTGGCAAGTTCATCTTAAAAAAAAAAATCTCTCCATACTGGAATTTCCAAAACACAGTATTTTTTAAATGTTTGTAAGAACAAGTGAGTTCAGAGAGTGAGCTAGTTTAAAATCACAAAAGAGCTATAATAGTTTAATTTTTTAAATAAAAAAAAATAAATTCTGTGTAGCAGCACATATAGTTTTTTACTTACAATCAGGATCTTACTCTGTAACTTTACATAACCTATTCCTGTTATTCCTCCCATCTGTGGGGTGTGGGAGAAGTGTCTCAGTTTAGACATGATCCACTGAAATAAAACATGTCCTTAAACTATGATATCTTTGAACAAATAGGAAATAGATACTTCTCAATAAAATATACTGGTTCATTTAATGATACAATCCATACTCTGTTTTTTACCAATGAATTAAATTTACCAATTAAATTTAATCTGTTGCTCTTCAATTTTGCATCTATTTTTTGAGTTAAAGCTCTTTCAAGGGAGTCTGAAATGTATGAACTGTATGCACCCTACCATATTCATTAATAAACAATTTAGTAAATTATCATGATGCATTATTCCAACACACTTTCTGTAAAAATCTCTGTGGATTTGCATGTGATTAAAATCATGCTATTGTATTACTGACAGGTGCATACAACGTGCAATGCTCTGAATAGAAGCTTCTCCTCGCAGCACATCCCTGAACTGTCCACACAGAAGTACAGCATGAACACTGAATATCCAAGCAGTACAGAACATACACCTCAAGGTATGTGACATCAACTGTAAATCAAGCACCCTTCCCATGCTGATCCCTAGTGATTGACACAAACATTCCCCTGACTGGAACGGACTTTGGATCAGATCTTAAATATTCCCGCATCTTTTTTTCCAAGTCACTACAGCAGTGAGGATATAGACAGGAGCCCTTGTCTTCTTTCTCCTAGGCTGAAGCCCCAGGACTGCAGGCACAGTTCTTGGTCCCTTGGCCTGTACCCAGAGTCCACAGACTGTCCCTCAGTGCTGGTATGGGAGGGGGCAGAGGCTGGGGCAGGGAGAGAAGAAAATCTGCATTTGATCCTCAGCCTTTAAGGAGCACCTGTCAGAATTTTGTTCCCTTTAGAAATGCAGTACAAAGACTTCTCCGGGCTGGAGCTGAAAGTGAATAACTGTACAGTTTTGACTAGTTGCTCAAGATATGTTTATGCAAGAATCACTTCTCCTAAAAATGTTGCATACCCATTTTTATGAGAGAAATATCATGGAGGATATTCTNGGGGGGAATCAACACAAGTGACAGTACAAAAAATTACCTGCCTCTCTTGATGAAATTTTTGGTGTTGAAAAAAGGACAGCAAATGAGAAAAGTAGGGAATGACAGTGAGACAGAGTAAAATAGAGGTTTATTATTTCTCCCACTTATCTGTGGCACAGCTAAGTCAGCCCCTTGTTGACTCTGGCAGATTTATACAGATGGTGCTTTCTAAGCATGTGAACTGTCCTTGAGTGGTGCCTCCAGTTCATAAGACATATATTTTACTATAACATCAAGCATTAGTTTCTTGTTTTCCCACCTTTCTCTCTCCCACACTGTTGTGGAGCAAAGGGCATGTTTTACTGATCTTTTATATCAGTAGCTTTCTCTTTGGGGGATTGAAATTGATGTTTCAGAGGATCGTCCTTGCTTTGTTATTTAAGAGTAAGAACTGCGATGACTATAGAAGATGCTGAGGTTACAATTTGCTACATATGGCAATATGTAGCAATGTCATGACAATGTGAACAAAGTCAATGTGAACAAAGCCTTGCAAGGTGGTTCTTCCATCATTGATTTTGCCATTTTATTTTTCAAAACTGTAACCTTATCAATCAGCCACTTGCTTCTGTACTATGTTGTTATTTTGCAGTGAGAGTTAACAGAAATACAGGTAAATTTTTTCATCTGAGATAAAGTATTTACTGGCAGTTAAGAATAAGAGGAAGTACCAGGAATGCTTCAAACCTAAGAATAAATGTGTTAGGAAGATGTTACAGTTATCCCAAACTATATTTTATGAGCAGGTGAATTTTACAATTACACAGTTGCATCTAAAATTTCACTTAGGCTTTCCCAATATAAAATTACACACCCTATTATTGCAGTCTTATATTGGCACAAAATCACACCATTAATGTTACTGCCTGCTCACCTCTATGGATCCAATTTTATGAAACAGAGCTTAGATTTCAGAGTTAGACTTGGGTGTTTTATTTCAAAATAATGTGTCAGGAAGATGAAGTAGTTTGTAGTTTTCACCTAAATCCAAAGATCAAGGGATTGCTAGGGCCACCCATTGCTGCTACCTTAACTGTCTGAAAAACATGGAAATGAATGACTTTATCTTCCTTAAATTCTGTTTCCTTCTAATTAATTAAGAAGTTAACATGTCCTTTTTTCTGTCACTGTTGGAGTTTAACTTTTTACCTGCAAACAATTTAGTATTGCTTAGTCAGATAAATGAAGCATGGTGGTAGAGCAGATGAGATGTCTCACCACAGCTGCCAGGCTTTCTTCAGACTTCTGCTGAAATTTGCTGTGTGTATAGATTGGGAAGTCCTGTGTTTGTGGACACACTGTTCAATGAATTCAACTTATTTTATCAGTTACAGAAACTAGCTCACTCTAAGAACATCCTTCAGGATGATCAGACCTGAGAGATCTTTGCCTTTCTTTTTGCCTTTTCATTTTCATTATCATCACCCATTGCCATAACTAGTAACTAAGCTTGCAATAGATGAATGAAATTCTGCCCCTTTGTGCTATCTTAATATATTCAGTAAGACAACTCTGAAATTTCTGTAACTTGCCTATAATAGTTTAATAATGTTATAAGATAACTTCATTTTTTTAATTGTTATGATGATGCTTGCTATGCAACTGAAAGGTGATAATTCCAACAAAAGATAATTGCTGGCAATCAGGAAAGCAGATAAATACTTTGTAAAGCCCCATTCTCTCACCTTCAGTAAATTGTGCAGGTGCTATTTGCTCAGGTCATGTTGAGACCAATACTGCAATTGTGCAAGACAGAGAGAAGCCTGGTAGGAAATTATGGGGGGGGAAAGCCATGAAGAAACCAGAGATCTTGAGAATGGCACAGCAAAAAAGGCCCCAAAAGGAGAGAGGGAGAAAATCAAAGGCTGTCTGGAATCTAACTGAAGCCTACTTACCAGAAATGGATTATTTGGTTAGGACTGACAAGTATGGATACTTGTTTGCACTAAAATAGCCTTGTCTTTATATACATGGTTCCTACTGTTAAATTAAACAGTAGTTTGTTTCAAATAAGCTGGTTTGGGTCACAGAATTAATCTTTTTCCAAAAGATACTGCAGGAATAACTAACACAAGCAGACATTTTGAACAATTACAACTGGCACGTAGGCTGCAGTAAATTGGTGAGGTAGTCATATAAACTGGGGCAGAGACTATTAGACTGAAGGCTGACATGAAATGTCTTTAAAAATTACCTGTAATGACACAAAAAAAAAAACAAAACTGCCTTTGTGCACCAGAAAACTGAAGTTTCAGGGTTGATCTGACAAACATACCCATATTCTGTAAAATCTAAAATGAACCAATATTACATTTCTATGTTTTATGTTGAGAATATAGCACAATTGAAACACCCTGTCTCTTGAAAATGTTGCTTTCCACAAGAATATCAACTAAATAGAGAAAAAGCAAAAATAACTTCTTCCTAAGTCTTTCATCTTTCAGACTTTCAAAGTATAAACAGGAACATTAAGAAAAGCCATTACCTGACCAGAGACATTTACCAGAAACAAACAAACAAAACAAAACAAACAAACAAACAACCCCAAAAAACCAAAGCAAAACAAAAGAAAAATACCAAACAAAATTCTGGACATGGAAGTTCTGCTGGTGAATAATTATCTGGAGAGCTTCAAAAAACCCAAATATCTAAGAGGCAAAAGCTCTAGTTTCCTAAGTTAGCTATACTCACAGAAAGATTGAGAGCTCTTTGCAGCAGGCCTACTAAACATCCTGAGCTAAATGGAAATAGGACAGTGAGTCCCAACACATAAGTGCTGCCTGGCCTGTCCATCCTGTCTCCCAGATTCATGACCAACAGGAGGTGAATGGGTGTCACTGTTATCTCCATGGGCTTTGTCAGAAGCTCTAAGGAGGACAGCAACTGAGCATCTTAGGGTTTCTACAGGCTTGGGATTGCCTTGTGATAGACATAAGGATCAAACCCACGTTTAAAAAGGGCTTTTTATTTCCCCTAGTATCCAGCCTTTTCTTCTGGAAGCACAGACTCCTTGCTGCAGCACAGACTCCTTGCTGCAGCACATTGTTCTCACAGCTCAAATGTTTGACTTTGCTAAGCTTCATTACATGTCTCTTACCTCTCCAACAGCACTCCATATAGGAGCAATTAATTTTATTATATAATTTATAAAGCTATTAAGTATAACAAATACAAGAGGAGATTCTCAAAATAATTAATAAGCTATATGATACAGATCTATTTCTAAAACATCTATTCTTTCACACTGATGGTGGTACAAAGTAGGAATTATGCAGATTATTTTAACTAATAAGCTTGGAATTGGGAGGAAATGGGGTGATAAAAACCCTGTGCAGTGAGCTTCACAGCCAGGCAAGGACATTTGGGTTTTCAAGCAGGTATTTTGGCCACAAAGACCAGAAAAATGTCAGTTCTGCAATGGTTATACTACTACCAACTTGTTCAAATCTATCTTTGTGCAATGTGCTCTAAGCATACAACAAAAATTATGCACATGGGTCTTATCTGCAAGATGTAACACTGAAATTACTTATATATTCTTTCTGTGTGTGTATGTACACTCTGTGTTCCCTATCTTGTTTTTCCTTAACCTCAGTTGCTTCTCTACCCATACCTATTCTTTGATGTAAAAATACAATTTATGGTACTGTTCTCTCTGCTGAAAAGTACTTTCTTTCAAGCTGGTTATATTTTGATTAACTTTGATATCTATGTTTTAAGAGTCACTTCATATTCGTATCATTCATCTTCCCCTAAAAAGAATCACAATATATGTGAATGTAAGCAAGCTCTAGAAAGCAGCAAGCTATAATCTGACACCAGTTATGCATCCACATAGCACAGACTACACAAAGCCAGCTGGACCTAGCACCATCTGGGATGGCGGAGTGCATTACTTTTTCTGGAGATAAAATATATCACTCCAGGAAATCACACAAAATAAAAATCTCTTCCAAAATTATTTTTCTAATTCTTTTTCCTTAGCTATTTAAAATACAGTTGCTTAATACCTTGCTTACAGTATTGTAGGATCCCTCTGGCAAAACTCAGAAAAGAGGAAAGACACAGTACTGGTATTTTTGCATTTCTTTTTTTGCAATGTTAAATTGCTCATAACATTTTTTCATTGCAGCCATTTCATAGGCAATAGAACAATATTCCTGGTTGTACTTAAGATGAGGCAGCTAGCATTAATAAAATTGATTTTCCAGTTTCTCTCTCCCATAACAGTTGGCAAAGTCAGATGCAAATTGCATCCACCTGTATCAAGGAGATATTGACTTCCAGGAGAGTACAGAAAAAGTTACTGACAGTAGAAATGTTTTACTGTCAAGGAGACTCTGGAGGATGCATAGATTTTACAGAAATCCAGCATCCTCAAGTCTTCCTATTCTCTTAGGAAAATCATGTGTTTCTGAGGATGATGCAAGTATGGAGCTTTGGTTTTACTTCCCAGACTGTAACATTTCTCTGAACAGACTTTCCACCATCAAGAGAATATCAGACACCTTGAGGTACAGTTTCCTGAGTATTAATTGCTCATTGTATTTCAAAGGAAAACACCCTACTGAATTGCAAAATAGATCATGGAACAATTTCAATCAAATCCTTTATCTAAAAATATTTTCAATGAACTTTTAAATGTCTCAAACGAAAATAAAATTCAGACTAATGTCATCTCTCACTTGTTTAGACTTTGAGATGGAAAATAGTTGCTGTGACAACAATTCTTCCATCTTTTGTTTTCTGTGAAACTTTCAGAAACAAGTCTCAACAAAGTTAAAAAGAAAAGGGCATTTTCTAACAAGTTACTGTTTGAGCTTATGCAGTAGAAGGCTCTGTAATGACAATTTCAGATTTGTCATCTTGATTTTGTCTATCTAAACCTTCAGAGTCACTTTCATTTACTATAAGGAATCAAAGAACTTCTTTGCTCTAAGTTTTGAAATATCTTTCATTTTGCTTGTTGTCAACATGTTATTTAGAATTAAGTTATGATGTCAGCCATTTCTTCTAGTCTAAGGGAAAGCAAATAAACTCTTCCTCTTCCTTGGCATCAAATCAAGCACTGAAAGACCAGGCCACCTTGTTTTCTTTTCTAGTCCAGAGTTTCAGAAAAAAACAATAAAGAATCAGAAAAACATATTATGACAGCTAATCATTTGCAAACATACAACTCTTTCAACATCTGCCATGTTCAGCTTCATTTTATAGGATCTGTCTTGGCAATATAAATTGTGCTTGGCTTCAGAGGTTCTTTGTGCCACACAGTAAAGAAAAACAATCATGACAACTGAAAAATAAAGCACAGAATGGGGGAAGGGAGGGAGCTGAGAATGTAGAAGCTGTTCACTTTTTCTAGACTTATTTTAAAGGAGTTTTATGTTAGCTTCCTGTATTCTTTAAGCAGCATAGTTTTGCCAATGGAAGAAAAGTGACAACTATTGCATTCATGAAAGGTGCCAAACAACCTCAAGCATTTCCAAAAGAATCCCCTGAAACAGCTGCTCAAAAAGAAAGCAATTTATTCCAGCACACACAGGTGAATTATGTCAGTAAAAATTTATTGCTACAAGAAGTTTTTGGGGTTTTTAGACACAGAGGCTATATTGGAAGCATTCCAAGAAATGCAGCAATTGGGAAATATGAATTTCATACAAACTATGAAGGAGAGAAGGTAACTGTGCAGAATACTGCATCATCATCATGGCTCACTGCATAATTGTAACTTCTCTTTTTAAATACTTGCTATACTTATAAGATTATTGTTATGAGCTAAAACACATTAAAAATAAGCCTGGCAACATACCACATACCATATAATATACACAAAAAAAGTTTTTATCAGTCTATTTCACTCAACCATATTTTACATAAATGTATAGACTCTACATAAAAATGTTAACACATACTGTCCATGTGTATGAGAGGCTACGTGCTTTTCTGCTTTTGAAAAGAGATTAATCAAGAAATAAAATCATGTATTTTTAATAAATTCTTATACAGTACAGCACTGTGCAATTCAAACTACTTGAAAAATTGTCTATATGCAGCAGTGGCACTTTTCTTGATCATACTTGTCTACATATGTACAATATGCTACAGAGCAATTCCTCCCTGAGTAGCAAACTTAACACAAAACATAATTGAGGTTCCTCAGTGGTGAATTGGTAATATTTTAAATACAATGTAAGAACAAGCACTTCTTTGCAATTTGAAAAGACAAAAGACTTTACCTAAAGCTAAGACAAAATAAAAATTCTTTCACAGTAATGAAAAAGAAAGAAAAAAGTTATTGTTTCAGAAGCCTACTACTAAAACAATGTTAAAGCACATAAAAAATTTTGGTTTGTGCTTGAACACAGTTTTTTCAAAAATATCTTTGAGTTGTGTCCTGATGTCACAGATGATTTAATGAGATACTGTCCATAATTAAAGACAATCATTTGCAAATCATACAACAATCTTTAAGACATCTACATACTGTCATCCAATACTCCATTTAATCACGTTAAGCAAAACATTTGTTTCTAACTCTGTCTTGATAAACAATCTTATGAAAATTACTAAATAATTATCTTCTTTTTTTCTCCACTTAATTTCCTTCCATTAAAGGAGTTTAATATTTAATGTAATTCAAGAAGAATGGCAAAGAAGGTGTTCCAGAGGATTGGATGCAATCTTGGAATCACTAAACCTTGCACCCTTTCAGCTCTGTTATGACTTCCAGGCTGAAAGGGTCTGTAGGGATCTGTAAGGATCCAGATTCATTTCCAACAGTAATGATGTCAAAATAAAGTGGCTTCTTCCTTCATTCATTCAGCTTACTTCCTCTAATTTACTAAGGAGCCCCCAGACTTTATTCTGAAACACTATCATGCCTCCTGAAGCTCCCTGGAATTGCTGCTTAAATGAAAAGTCTCAAAAAGACTGTTTCTGATTTTGTGGTAGTTCATGTGTGCTGGCTCCAAGAGATGCAGCAAGCAGAGCACTGTGTTTCTTTCCAACTGAGCTCCTGGAGCCACCACCGAGGTAAAGCCTCAAACAGAGTTCTACAAACACTTGGGATCTGGCCAAACACTGGCTTGCAGGGGCTGGGGAAGGCATAAGTAGTCCAGAAAACATAGTGCAAACAGCCTATTTTTGAGCCTAAGAGCTAAATTTGTGCTAGCAAATAAAGTATAAATTACTGAACACAGAAACAGATGGATATTAAGAAAATAACCAAAGCATGCTGGAAATGAAAATACCCATCCAAGTTATAACTGAAGTGTGTAATCTCTAATGTACACATTTATCTTAGAAGGATCCTGTCAAGCTGTTCCTCATGACTTTTTCAGTATTTGTTACCAGGCTGCGAGATTGTGGAAACTTTTGCTTTGATAGAGACTGAATTATTGATGAGCCAGAGGAATCACTGCCAGTCTCTGGGGAAGCTTTCTCCACTGTCCTGGTTTCAGTGGGGATAGAGATAATTTCTTCTCAGCAGCTGGTATGGTGCAGTGTTTTGGATTCAATATGAGAATAATGTTGGTAAGACACTGATATGTCTTAGGACTTAGACACAACATAGGTTGCTCCTAAGTCATGTTCATCCTAAATCAAGGACTTTTCTGTGTCTACCAGTGAGGAGGTACACAAAAAAGCTGGGAGGGAGCATAGCCATGACAGCTGACCCAAACTGGCCAGAGGGATGTCCCACACCATAGAAAATCCTTCCCAAAATATAAATTGGGCAAGTTACCCAGGCAGGGTCTAGGATCAGCCAGTGGGTGAATGATTCTATTCAGCATTAGTTGATTTTTTCTTTTTATTATTGTTATTTGCTACTATTGCCATATTTTACATTGTTTCAATTATTCAACTGTCCTTATCTCAACATGAAGGTTTTACTTTTGTTTCTCCTCCCCTTTCCACCAGGGTGGGGGGAGGTGAGTGAGCAGCTGTGTGGTTGCCAGCTGGCGTTAAACCACGACACTCATGGGGACAGTGCTGCAGCTCACACCTGCAACACAGAGACCCCTCTGAAACACTGGGTACATCTTTTACATCTTTCCCTTTTTGATGACTTCTTCAAAGAGCTCTAATCACACAACAAAATGAATCAAAGTGATATAACTCTTCACCATCCTACTTGTGCTTTGCCAGTCCTTGAAGTAAAAATCTGTTTCCCTAACAGGAAAAAGAAACCCTAAAGAAGGTTGTTTTTTTTTTTTTTCCCTATTTGTCAGCAAAAGACCATTAGAAAGATATTCAGAAATTAGAAATTTGAGGCAGGGAACATAAAAAACACAGACCCTGTTAATTTGCTTCTAAGTTGCAGACAAATAATTAAAAACTTTTGCAAATGTAAAACCAGTGACAAGTACATCCTACATCTTACTGTGGTGACATCTGGCCAAAGCAAGTGCTTGTTACTCTACTGATGCAACCATGTTTTTGTAGCACATCTAACCTAGTTCTAATTAATGTGGTACAACTGTGCTTACCAAACTGCTTTCTCCCAAGCAAACTAAGCCACTGCTGTACTACCAAAATTTCACATTAATTGTTTTTATGGGGGAATTTAGAATACCTTATGACTCAACATGAGACTGAGTCCAGGGGAAATGCATGCAGAGTGGCAGCAGATTAATAAAGTACCAACCTATTCTGGTTGGCTTTTTAATTACTGAGTAAATAGGAAAGCAAATAACGTGCACAAGCAAGAAAAAACAAATGCATAAATTCAAGTGACAGATTATGCTTCTAATAACAAAACACAGTTGCTTGCCAAGGCTATTAATATAGTTTAATTATGTCACAGGTAGGATTTGTGTATAAATAATATTTAAGGCATCTCATACCAAAGAGTAAAGTAATTTGGTAAAATGCATTTGGACAGACACTTTATCATCTTTCATAGAGCAATTATTTTTGGAAACCCAAAGAAACACACCTATGTCTCCGAAGGGACTTAAGTTACAAATTTACACGTAATTTTAAAATCTTTTCTCCTTGTATAAATACAGAAATAACTTCCTTTCCAGGACCAGAAGGAGAGCTGAAAAATTAATACTTGAATATTTTCTATAACTAAAAGCTATTCAAAGTCACTATAAGCAAGATGGATGAGCCAGGAGGGGAAAAGGATGGGATGCATAAGCCAGAGCTGAAAAGTGGATTATTGATTTTAACCATCAGGCAGACATCAAGCTGTGGCAGTCACACATAATAAGCAACATATGATTCAAATTTCCCTTTAATTTCATGGATGCTCTGCCTAAGAGGCCTCATTGCTTTTGATTGTTTTTTTTTTATTCGGGATGATTTGACAAAATTAGCTTTTGCTGTTCCTTCCTTTATTGTTGACATTTTATTTTCCACAGCATTTTAAGAGAGAAAATGGACTAGTAAATGCTGATTTAAAAAAAAAACTTGCTAAGAATACAAAAATTACATCCTAAGCTAGGATTTCCACTGTCTGTCCAAGCAGCCTGAATCAAACTGATGAAGCTAAACCAATGTTTTCTCTTAAATTCCACTTGTACTACATATATGTGTATGTATGTATGTTTGCCTTGCTTTAAATAATAATTGTAATTTTTTCAATTGCTACGTAACCAAAAAAATTGCTGACTCAGTCTTTTACAGTGAATTTTATGTGAGGAACTAGAAAGTATATTGTATTGGGATTCCTTTTACATCCCATCAACACATTATACCACTAAATCACATGGGGGAGAAAAAACATCTTTGGGACTGCTGTGCTGCAGAAAGTAAACTTCAAACATACAAGCTATCTAAATGTGAATTGATCTGATTCCTTTTCACAATACTATTGCTGAGAATTTTGTGTTCACTATATGTAATAATACAGACCTGTAGCCTACAAATCTCTCCACATGATTTTAGCATGTAATTAGAGAAGAACTGGCTTCAGTTTTAAAATAATAATACGAATATTGAGCAACTTTTAATTCACTTATTATAATAGTTTGCATTTTATGATCCCTCTAAAGTTTCTCAGACAATTTGTAAGAAGGAATATTTGGTTAATGCCTAAAATCATCTAGAATAAAAATGGATATAATAGTATATCCATAAACTCTAAGTCTCAAAGTTTGTACTTCAGTGCATACTGCTAAAAAATAGTAGCTGATAACCATCTCAAAGGATTAAAACAATTCCATATTCAGGAAAGCAGCTTTTATCAAGCTCTAAGGAGCAATTATAACAGCACAAGGTACAAGCAGAACACAAAACCAAGACAGAATAAGGACTCAACAAAATCTTAACAAGAAAATATAGAAGAGAGTATATATGTGAATGCAAGAAAAATAAAACCTATAACCATAAACAAAATATGACCAAAACTGCTTAGGAAAAGAACTGGAAAGAAATCCACAAACAAGAAAAATCTGATAAAACTACAAAACTACAGACATTAATTTTGGTTAGGTCTGACATTACTAGGCAGTATTTTAGGAACAAACAGGCAACAAAAGAGACTTCCCTTTATGAAGTATGATTTTTTTTTCCTCTACTAGTGGTATAGTTACTATTGAAAATACAGTATATGCATTTAACAACTAAAAAGCATTGAATTCTGTACTCTGAATACTTCTAGGGCAGAAGAATCAGAAGCATAACAAATTTATTAACCTTCCCACCTAATTGGATTTAATTTTTAAATGGACCTTCTTAAGGACTTCTATGAAATTCTTTCTCTGCTCAAGAAAAGATGCAATTTTTTGAGGATAAACTATTTTTAGAACAGAACTATGAATGAAACAATGAATATAGCTTAACTGCAAAAAGTATTGTGAAACCTTGATAAGAATGAGGAAAAAAAATTGAAAAAAATCTGGTGGGCATAACTGAGGAACTGCTTCCAATTTCTAGCAGACCAGAGAAGATGATTCACTTTATGACACTCGTGGCTCATTTTAAGACCTGCTCCAAACCAGCTGACTCAATGGCAGTATTAGTCTGCTTATAGATTGACAGGTTAAAACATGAAACCTAAACAATAACACCACCTTAAAGAACGTTGCCTCAGGATGATAAGCAGGTCCAGAAACCATGTCTAGAGTGTAAGACAGAAGGAATGTGATTGTTAAGCGTGCATAGCAAGGGAGATGACTAAAATTTGCAGTATATTTAGTGATTCAATATTGAAGTTTTAATGAAACAGCATCTAATTTCCCACATTGTCTAGAAAAAGATTTGAAGGCAGATCCCACCATGAAAGAAATTATATATTTGTGATTTCTCAGAACCTGAGAAATGGTAGGGAGAATTATTATCATTATTGCCATTATTAAATGAAGGGGAAAAATATAAACATAAGAATTAACAATTTAAGTCTCTGGCATATGTTAAATGAATAACTTCTTGATTCCCACTAACCTATGAGTATGGTAGGACAACGTAATCACACTGCAATATGTACCTACTGTGGTATAGGCAAAAAGCAGCATCAATATTTAGTTGATTCAAGTGAAACAAAACCTTTCCTGATGAGGACCTTTATTTTTTAATTTTAAATTTTTATATATAACACAATACATTTATCTTACCAGCTTTTATAAGGCACAAAGGATCATCTTTAGATGTGACAGCAGACACCACTTCAGAGGTTTTATATGTGATTTCCTGAAATTGCCCTCAGCTGAAATTACACTCAGCTGGCCTAATTTTAGCCAATGGCTTTTCTTTGTGTTTCGCTTTTTTTTTTTTTGCCTGGAATTTTCGCTTGAAAGTTACAATCTATTATTTCAATGCTCCATCAGCTGCCTGCCTTGGAACTTGTAATTGCTTGATTAGTTGTAATAAACTTACTTTCCTATCTTCAACACACTGCAACACAGAGAGGTGCAACTTAGATGACTAACACAATACATTATTGAACAGCCCAAATTAAAAGGGAATACAATTAAGGCTGCTATCTGTCTGGATGATGGATGCTCTTTGTTTTCCTCTTTTTAAATCATGAATCTAGTTTTCTATCTCACCAGTTCAGCTTGCAAATCTCCCACAGAAAATTTTTAACATACTGTATTTCTAGGGAAGTGGCAACTCTCTCCATCCCAATGACCTCTGATATTTGACATCCTGTCCCCCACTCTATTTCCCCATATTTGATTACATATAGGGAAAGGTCAGAATTTTTACTTGAGATACCAGTGTGCTCATAGGACTTGACAATCAAAGAAAAAAACTTAGTATGGAGGAAAATAAATGAAAGTGGTCCCTTATCCTCAGCCTCACAGCTCTTTGGGATGTCTGATTCTTTCTCGTACTAAAATCCCTCAAAATAAGCAATGTAAATTAATTGCATAAGCTACGAATAATTTAACTCTCCCAAAAGCCTACTGTCATGGCAGGTAAAACAAGGGGTAACTCAAGAAGGAATCATATGGAAACAGATAAAGCAGCAATGAAGTTTCCTCACATCATTGGAAAACCTGGAGATTTTCCTGGGAATTAGCTGAAGATTCTATGATCTATCTTGTCCTTGTGCCAGAAAGAGTTAACTGTGAAGAAATCCTAAATACTGTAACTGTTCAAAATCAAGGGCTATCAAATGTAGCAGTATCTTACAGTTTTCCCTTATTGCATAAATAACACGCTTTTGATACATCAATGCTCAACAAAAGATGGTAAAGTTTAGAGGCTTGATAACTCCATGCAGCATTTCTAAATCAACAGATCCCTTCACATTAAACAATAAAGTTCTGACACAATGCCTCAGAAAATCTCCATGTAAATCCAAATATGCTTGGCCTTCTAACTGGCCTGTTTGGAAACCAGCTGTGAAATTGGTTACAGAAGTACAAGTGACATGAGTACTGAAAGGTATGTAAAGAAGGTGCCACTATGTCAAGGAGATGTGACTTCAGGTTGGCCTTATTTCAATGTACTATAAACTATTGCCATAGTCAGGTTGAGAATTTCTCTTTAAAGGTCTACTTTAAATGTTCCAAAATCTGCATTCTTGTGCATACTAAACTGGACGGAATAGCAAACACATAAATTGAGTGGGAAATTCACAAGGAAGTCTGCTCATAAAACAATAAAATGTCATGTGACTTGAAATGTATCTAAATTCTGAAAGACACGATGTGGTGTGATGCCACAGCACTTGGTGATGTAGAGATGAGAACATAATGGAAAGGAAAAGGGCCAATATACATTTCCTCTATGTGCATCAAAGATACTCCATCATTGGGAAGAATGATAAAATGCATTTCCTGTCCAGATCTTGCATTGTGGCACCTTTGTTTAATTCTCTTTCCAGAATATTCACATATATGCATACAACAACTAAGGTAACAAATTCCTACACATTTTGAGGCTGTACCTCGCTAAAGGAAGAATAAAGGATAAAGCAAATAAAAAGGAAGCACGTAAGAATAAACTATCAGGCAAGAGAAATGCAAAATACAAAAAATAAATTTCCTGCAAAATAATTTAAAAGTTTTATTCTTGTTTTTATAAAATATGTGCATTTAACAACTATTAATGTATTAATCCTAAATTACCCTAGTGAAATAAGGATGCATTATTTATTTTTTTTCTTTTAGAGAATAGGTATTGGTATTGGTTTCCAGTTCACTGAAGTATTTACTGAAGCATTACATTTAAGCACTTGACTAATTTAAGCTTTCTAACAGAACTACAAGTATCTTACTTATTCAGGACCCTTATTTATAGAGTCCTTAAATATCCATACTTATTAATAAAACACTAGAAGACCAGAAATTTGAAGTTCTCTGAGATTCTAACCCAATGCCTTTGCAGAGAGTTGGTTTTTCTTTTTCTCCTATTCCTTAAGCTCACAAAAAGAGCAGCAGAAGCCAAAGGCACCCATAAACATAACCAGGAGATTAGCAACACTGGTAAACACTGAATATTGAGCTATATCAAGCATCAGTAGAGAGATAAAGCATCAGACAATTATACTTTTTTGGCACATCTTGCCAATATTTCTTTTATGTAACAGTAAACACTCTTGTGTTATTCAGTAAATTCACAACGACATCTATAGTATTAAACATAGATCAGAAAACATAAAGCTTAACCTGTGTGCATGGATCAGAATTTATAATGCATGCTGAATTGTCTTCCTTTTGCTCTTGTCTGTTATATACTCAATAATTCAAAAAAACAAGCCCAGTAAAGAATAGGACCGAATACCAAGTTTCCCATATGATTATTTGGCAGGAAAAAAACTTCCTTAGAAGAACTGAACAATTGTATATTTAAAATACTGAAATTTAACCACCATCTGTTATCCTCTAAGGCAGCTTTCATTAAGGCCATCACCTCTTCATGAGTCACTACAGGGAGCTATCATTAACATTAGCCATGATTAATGAGGATGTTGCCAATTAAAATTATTCCACTCTAAAGCTTAGCAAAATTCTGACAGTGTCACATAGCCTAACTACCACCTCCATCCTCTCAGTTGCCTCATTAAAAAAAAATCCCTGTTGCAGTTTACTTCAGATTATAATTCAAATTCTGGGAGGTTCTCCTTGGTTACAGGGACAGGTTGGTCCTTTAAGTCTGCCTCTGGAAAGTACCAAGATGAAATCACTGAAATAAGAGTCTGCACCCTCTATAACACAGTGGGTTAAATAAAAAATCAGGTAAATGGTAAAAAATCCCTTATTACAGTAAATCTACAGGAACTTAATTTTAAACAGTATGTTTCAATATGCTGCTGTTGATACTACTACCATTAAATGTCATTATAAAGAAATAAGTCTTTGAGAACCTATTTTCCCCCTTCCTCTGAACACCCCGTATCTTTTATTTCTTTTTCGTTTCTTCATCGAAGTGAAGTATCAGAGTGATTTATGTTTGGGTCTTTGAATGGATTCAAATGAGAAAACCTGTCTTTTCTGTTTGGTTCTTCCACCCAAAATCTCTCTCTTCTGACAAGTGGGAACAGTTCAACCAGAAATAAGTATGACAAATTACAAACTCATTTTTTCAGGAAGAAAAGCAGTTTCCTGCTTTGGTCTTACTATATAATACTGGCCATATTTCCACTCTTACTGCCTGTCCATCAGGCATGTGCAGCATGGAACTGCAGTAAAACAATGAAATATTTTAATCACACAAAATGCATGTTAGGTAATGGAAATGTTTGATGCATGGTTAATATAAAACCAGGACACATTAGAAGGATGTAGAAGTAGCTATGAAGGAACTGAAGGCATCATGAAAAAAGTGATGAAAATTATGTGACCTGGTCCTAAAGCATTTCTGTTGTTTAAATTATATTCTAACCTTATTAAACATTAGTTCAGAATGTTGATATAAATAAGTAGTGCAGGAAAGCCAAACAACTAGGTGAAGGAGCTTTATTAAATACATTACAATAGGCTACTTTGTAGCCAAATATCATTGCCAACATAGCAACAGAACTCTTAAGATAAATTTTTTAAAATGTCTATTTGTTTAGGCAGCTCTGCTCTGAGGCTTTCCAAAACTAAAATTATAGCAGTTATGCTAAAAAACAATCTTTTATTTCCTGCTACTATAAATACAAAAGGAAGAAAAAAAGTTAAAACATCATTAAAGTTTAGCATCACAAAGGAAACTCGTATCATTAAATCCATGGTATCCCTCACTGAAGGATTTCCTAACAGCATTGGTCTGTCCTTGTGCTTGTTCCTTTCTCTCACAGCTGCCCTTTCTGTGGTTGCATGGACAGCACTGTGCCACTAGAGCATACTGCTTCTGAAGGGTTTGGTGCTTCTCCTCCACAGAGAGACAGCTCCTCACTTCTGAGGAAGAGGACACTAAAAACACAGCTGGCAGACTGACCCTTAGTTCAGCTCCAAAGGCTCCTGATTACTTCGGGTTTTTGGTCAGCCCAAGCACTCCCAGGGAAAACCTAATTTTCGTGAATTTATTCCATCATTTCAAAAGGGAACTGTGAAATCCTGGATATCTATAAAGATTGTATTTCAAATTTAATTTACCTTTTTTGTTCCTTATTTATAGTCTGTACTTTGTTTACCTAAAACAATTAAGCTTGGCTGGTTGGTTGCATAAACTAATATTAACCAGACTTTCAAGAAATCCTTTTTTATTAAAATAGGAAAAAAATAACATTCCTAATGCCACTGGTGTTACATATAAATCTTTTTAAAGAATTTTTTAGAAGGTAGAAAATATTACCAAGAAATTAATTCTTCACTTTACCAAGTTTTATTTGGAATCTTCTGTGTGAGTACGAACCCCAAAAGAAACATCTCACCATTTTTATTTACCAACATCAGTGTATTCTCTGGTACTGTTAAAAATACTTCAAGCAGGTGTCTTCCTCCTTATAGTCTACACCATGCTTCAGACTGAAATTCTAAAAAACTTTATTTTTCTTTGCCAGTAGCTGAATGTACTGTCAAAAATCAATCATAACATCTCTGCTGAAAGTTTGATTGGAAGACAAATCGACTCAGACCTAACTATTCATCTTTAACAGGGCCTATTTCTATTGTACTGAATACTGCAAGCACTGAGAAATAGATATAGAAGTGGCTACCACTCTTTTGCTTCCTTCTGTGCTTAGGAGAAAATATTTTCATTTGTTTCTAGACTTGTTTAAATTAGTATGAGAAAAACAGAAGGGAAATTGCTAGAAGGGTTGCTTTAAGAAATTTATATTTAATTATGAAATGTTCCCAGGTAAAAGCTTCCTTTACAACTCTGTTTAATCACCTACCTCCTCTACAGCATCTGCCTATTCCGACAGCTTAAACCAGTTCCAGTTTTTCATAAAGGATCCTTTGTATCCTTACACAGGAATGCTTAGTTCACTTGAAACTTGGATTTCAGAGCCAATCTGAACCTTGGGGAGAATGGACCCTCAAGAAACATGGCATGAGCACACAAGGAACAGCCAAATGGACAAAAGTTGTCAAGAGCAAATCTGGAGGAATGTCTGTGGTTACATAAATCCTACAATCTTCCATCAAAGTTATTTTGTTCAAACCCGTGTAAAGATTACTTGTTAATTATTTTTGATTTACCTGTTACTAGTTTTATGCTTATCAGTACCTATATTCTACATATTTAGCTGACTAAAATGGAGTCCAAGAACATAAGTTTCATTTGCTTCCAAAATCTTGTTAAGTAGAAGCACACAGAATCCTTCAGAATAAACAACAGAACTGTAACCCATAGTACATTGTTAAAATTGCTGTGGGGTGACTAAGCAAAATAAGGTTAGTAAGAAACTTCTCAGCACCTACTGGAAGGATAGTGCAATATCTCCATGACACCAGTGTTCCCTTAAAATTCAGTACAAGAATAATCTACTACAGTAAGCAAGGAATAGGAAGGATATTAGAGTTCAAAAAGTCATCAAAATAGCTTGTTTTCAGTGTCTAGGAAACTTAAGAGAGTACCACAGACCAATTGTTCTTGGCAGAGAAAAAGATGGTGAGCTAGCCAGGCTTTGTAGAGGACTGTGTGTGTTAAGTAGATGCAGATCTGTTGCTAGCACAATAAAATACTCACCTGTGTGCCAGCTGGCCTGTGGCAAGATAAACTATACCTTGAGTTTGCATATTTCAAACAATGTTAACAAGTGAAGTGAAGTCAAGGTCTGCAGGGTATGTTCGCACACATGAGACCTCAGTGTTATGAAAAGCGGAATCACAACAGTTTCTTAGGTAAACACTAATTAGTGACTGTGTATTAGAGAACCCAAACATGGCTGTATGGTTAGAAAAAAGTCAATGAGAAAAAGCAGAGTGCCAACTCTACGTGCTCAAAGGTACTTGCATTTCCTGAGCTGAGTGCTTTGCACCTGTCATTTCCCATCTCCAGGGTGCACAAATGTTAAACTGGGGTGTTTTTTTGTGGATAATGAAAGTGAAAAAAGCTGTACCTATTGCATGCTAGTAGTAGGGGAAGGAAAAGGCAAAGATTGAACACCCAATAAGTATCGCAAAATTGGCACAGGCAATGAGGAAATGCATGGACTCACACAAAAGTAAAGAAGCTTGTGTTTAGGTACATTTACTGATGAAAGTTATTAGAGAGTTTTCCAATTTTAAAAAGCCTTTTATCTTTATGTGAAGCAAGAATTTGCTAAAACTTTTCTGTGGTAAATGTAGCTCACTTGTTCCCATTAATCAAATTCAGTGTTTGAAACTGCCACAAGTCCCTACAACATTTTCCTAATGACTATCACTTTTTGACTATATATCCCACTGTTTTTCTGTAGCCTAAGTAACTGCCTTAAAATTCATCACCTCTAGCAGATATAGAAACAACTTAAATGACAGAGCTCCAGGCTGAGAGAAGCGAGGTGGAAGGAAAACAGCAAAGTTGGTATCTTCTGCAGTTGAAGACTGATAAAATCCTGAAATCGTGATTCAGTTGACTACACAAATAGGGTATGAAAAATTCTAGTGGTTTTAAGCCAGACAGTAACCCAGAAAATGAACACAGCACATTGCGAAATCTAAACAGCTCTGTAAAACATTGTGACACTTCCAAAAAACACTTTTAGTCCAACAGACTGTCACCACACAGCCCTCTTTGAATGAGAGTGTTACTAAACAACATCACTTCTACTTATTGCTGTCACACACAGTGAGCTGCAGATCTTACTAATCTTACTAACCAGAAAATGCATCTTTCTAACTATTCACATAGATGCAGACTTAAATATTTCCAAAGCAAATTGTGTAGAAAATGAGCAGACAACACACAAAAGTGAATGGGAATGTGCATGCACAAAGGAAAGCATCAGTCAAAGGATCTCTGCGAGCATGCAATCACGTTGCTCTGGAAGAGTCATGTTGACAGCATGCCTAACTTCACATCTGTAGGACTTCCACAGATGTTTATCTAAGGATACTTTGGAGTGTGCATTCATATTCTGACTTTACACTGAACAGCTTAAGGGGAGAGTAAGGTTCATTTCACAATCCTCTTTAGATCCTGGAGTGCATGTACCTGGGACAAATAGAAAAGACTTTTGTGTTACTCAGCCACAGTTTGGTTACTTCACTTGGTTACTTACTTATATCACTAGTGACATCCAGTCCTCTCCTTAGAAACCTGGCAGTCAAGATATCATAGATGCTTGTGAGAAGTTGGCAGAAAATGGGAGGTTTGCCATCAGAGATGAGTTTATACAACCTTTCTGAAGTCGCTAAGACTCCTCCAGCCACACCTTCTAATCAAAAGTTTTCCACAATGAAGTTTAAACTGAGCTATATTCTGCCTAGAACAGCCACTGTGAAAAGCTCTCATATACTGAGAAGATGAAGACAGCACTTTTAGATGGCAATGATTTACTTAATCATTGTATTTAATTCTAAATAATAAAATAAGAATCTGTTCAGCAGTCCTGGAGTGGTGCTGTAGGAGTGGCTTCTCCTGTTGGAAATGCCTCCACAATGAATCTTCAGACATGGAGCATTTTTCTGCCTCTGTTTCTGAACTGGAAATATCCTCTAGGCAACTTATGCTGAGAAGGAATATATTTATTTGCCATGTTGCCTGCTGGAGCAGCTGTGTCCTAGACCTCAGAAAACTGAACATTTTCTTGAATGCTGACGTTTGCAGAGAGACTTTTTTTTCTTTTCATATCTTTGAAAATCAATGCCAGATGTCAAGCAGTGAATTACCCAGTATATGTGACACCTAATAGGTATCACAGGAAAAAGAATTCTAATGGGTGACTTAGGGTTTTATGGTGTACATTACCTGGGAGGAACTGGAGAACCCCACTTGTTGTGGTACTGTATTGTAAATGATTCGAAGTACCAGCGGTATAAAGGGGAATTATTCAGTTTAGCATTAAACAACTTTGCCAGTCTCTCTGGTGACCCTGAATATCTATTCAATAAAATAATTAAAACATTTTAAACTAAAGCTTTTTAACAAAAAATCAAAGTGACAATAAGCATCTAGTCTAGATCAGGTGAATTTCTGCAGTTTTCAGGCAACATTAGCAATATTTTTTGCTCATATTTCATATGATCTGCTATATCTGAGATAAGAGACCTTGAAGACTTTGTATATATCTTTGTGATAACTCTTAGGTAAATTCTACAGTTTCATGCATCTTCTACCACGTATTAATGTTCAAAGTTCTCAACACCCTTCCACTGCACCTGGGGAGCTGACCAGCTAAAATGACCCTTTGCAAAAAAGGTAGTCCTGATGGACAGTGAACAAGCAATATGCCCTTGTGGCAAAGAGCAGATTGTGGACCATCCTTGGAGATGCAGCCCAACCAGACATGTTGGGCATGTAATATGTTTGGGGCTAAATTTGCTTTCCTCTGAGCTCCTGCAGAAAAATTTTACAGAAGGATGAATCTGGATCCCTGAGAGAGACACTTTAAATACTACAATTTTCACTGAAGTTATTTTTTGGGGAAGGCTGCTTGCTTGTTTATTTAAAGACATCGCTAGAAACAGGAACACTCAACAACTTGAATATGAGTCAGAGTGTGGTTTCAATAGCACATGACAGATTTCATTGCTCAACAGAGAATGTCAGGACTGTAAATTATGGGATGAGAGTCTCTGGTAGCTGTCCTGAGCTGGAAATCTGAGAGCTTGACATCTATGGATTCTACAGATCACCAGGGCATTGCATAGGGATCCACCAGGATAGTACCTCAGACACAGCAAAAGACCAAAGAATAAAATATATTTAAAGTGCAATAGTTAGAATTCAAACTCCACAGTTTTACAGGAAAGTTTTTACATGTGTTGGGCACTTTCCTAAGTGTTTGGAAAGAAGCAAAAACGTACCACTGGAAAACATAACATCCCCCTTCTCTAATAAATTCTATCTACTCCATAACATTGCCTACATTTTCTGATGATCTTTGCCCCAAGTTAAGCAGATCTATATTAATAAACACAGTTAGTAACCTTTGTGAGCTGTGTGACAGTTTCTGTCATGGCTTAGAAACCCTTAGGACTTGGTGACATTCATCAAAATATACTGCCAACAACTCATATATTTCTCTCAAGCAGTTTTCCTAAAAGATGAAAGCAGCATTTACAGAACTTACAGTCATACAAAAGCAGCAAAAGGATTTAAGTAACTAATAGTTCTGGCAACACAGAACTAATATGACCCTTTCTCAATACCAAGCCTTAACTATTAATGATGCCATAGTTATTGATCCACGAGAATTTCATTTATAAAATAGCTGTTTCAGAGGTAATACAAAAAAAATCTCTTTTCCTGAGCCTTCGATATCTCAGCTCAAACACCAAGATTTTATTAAATCCTATGCCTGCAGAGGTAAAAACTAAATATTTCTCTGCAATTAAAGAAGCCTTTTCACTTTTTTTTCCTTATTTCATTTTTAATATATATTTTATTCAGAATAAAAAGAGAGGGGGATTAATAATCATATTCTTCAAATTTATGGCATAATACTTCAAAATCTAAGATTTTTTCTCTGAAGTATGTGATTAATATACCTTACCCTTGACTTGATTTAAAAGCTTCCTTACATTCCTCTACTATCACTCTGTTATAATAATGCAGTGCTTAAAATATATACCTTGGAAAAGCACTTAAAACTATACAATCTTCACTTGAGGAGATTAAAATAACTCAAAACGCTGAATACAGTAATGGTTGGTCAAAACCTATACTGCAGAAAATACTTCCATTAGAAAGGACACATAAAATATACCAGTTTCAGTCCACAGAGATTTTCAATATACAAACAGACCTCTCCTAGTACATATCTAGACAAATGATGAGAGTATGGCTTTGTGGCCAAATAATATTTAATTACACATACTCTGAGAGGATCGTACCGTTTCTTACATTCTGCACTCTACACTGAAGACATGGACCAAACATGTCAGAAAAACCATGGTGGTGGTCAGAATTTTTTCCCCATGTGTATTTGGCTTTCTTTACTTGAAAACCTTCATTAAAGAAATGAGATCAATGATGTGTCATGACAATGACAAAGGAATACAAATTATTTTGGATTCCTGGTTTTCAAGAACTGAGTTTAATTGCCATGGGTAGGAATAAAAAAACATTGCTAGAATGTATCTTATGTAACAGTACAAGTTAGAAACAATAGTTTCAGTAAATGCGACTGCATTTTAAACTAAAAGACATAAATCAAGACTACACAATTGACTTGACATGCTGCAGCTACTTTACAGGCCTAAGATACAAGGCAGGGTTTTTTTTACACTTCGTAAGTTGTCTTATTTCAGCAAGGAGAGATGGCAAAATACTTTTGTAAATAATAAGCTGACTTTTTTCAAAGAAAATTCGGTGTTAAACTGATGAGTTTTGTCCAAAGTCACCAACATAAAACATCAAACTATTATTTTTACTAGTAACTTCATTCTCTATTAAAAAAACCTGTATTTTTACTTCAGTACCAAACCTTGAAGCATTTATCAATTTATTTATCCATAGTTTTTATTTGTGTAAGAGAAATTCAGAGAGAATATCCTACTTTCTCAACACTCTAATCTGCTTTTCATAGAAAAGTTAAGATTATCTTTGGAAATTCAGTTGGGTGAACAGGCAAACTAAGTTAGCAGTAACCATGCACAAACCTAGTAAGATTTTCCAAAAAAACTCCTGAACTAACAGTTGACCACCTGACACTGCTTCTGTTTTCTTGTACCAAGAAGTTTGAAGTGACTTTAACCAACTGTAAGATACTGACTGCTTTATTTTACATCAATGTTTTTACCAGCAGCTGCTCCACTGTAAAACTGCTCATTTACTGGGAAGTACAAGGGGGAAAATAATAATAACAAAGGTGAGAAAGACACTCTGGTACCTGAGAGCAGTTAAATGCAAAAGCAAAGAACCCAGCAGTGTCCCAGAGAAAGCAAATGATTTAACTGCATGGCTGCCTACCTCATTACATGGAGAAATATAGTCTTGCAAGTTTTGCCTTCACCCTGTGCTGTGTGGAATAGCAAATCCCAGCATTTCATAGAACAGCTGTTACAGTGAATTTATGAAGTACATGCTCTTCATCTTCCTCTGTACCTTCCTTCTTTTTCCCCCCCTTGATCAGGTATGAAGAAAAACAGGCATCACTGAATCCATTTCCTATCTTTTCCAGTACTTATTTATGTATGTCTGCTCTGGGGCATCTACAAAATGGTGGGAGATGTGGGAAACATTTTGCACATCACTGTTGCAAGATAGCACTAGTATAAATGGCACTGATACAGCAAAGTATCTTCCCACAGGCACTAATTAAAAAGCAGTAAGCTCACTCGAGAAGCTTTTCCTTCCATTTTTTCCTTCAGTACTCAATGCACTGAAGTTTTTCTTCTTTCTTCCCTGATTACAGCTACACATTAAAACTGGAGACAAATGAAAGTAGGAGGTAGAATTAAAAAAAACAAAAAAACAAAAAAAACCCAAAACATACAAAAACCAAATCTCCCTTGCTACTCTCCTGTGCATGTTTTTGTGTAGTGCATTACAGTTAAAATTTTATGACTAGAGAGCCTTACTTTTAGAAATCTGGTTTTGAAAGAACTGCTTATTAACAAAAACCTGGGTTCTGAAAACAGGCTTCTGGCTTAATTACCAGTTTGTTATAAAATATCAATATTTGCATATTTTCTGCAAAAAGCTATCTTCTTTAATAGTTACCACATTTCTGTCACTGTTAAGGACAAGTATTACAACATGTGCATAAATTGTATATTCCTGTGTGAACACATAAGGTTAGCCAGGTTATATTCTGACACCACAGCAAAAGCAAAATCATTGAAAGTAAATGAAGATGGTTCACTTTGCCTGTAAATAAAATGCAGACAGCTGAGACAGCAAAAGTAGGGAACAAACAAATGATACCTCAGAAGTCACCAGTGGGGAAGGAAGGGAGTTGGAAAGGAAAGGAAAGGAAAAGAGAAGGCATTTCACTTTTATTTAGGCCTATCAACAACTATCGCTTCACTTCCTGCAATTTCAAATTCTCTGTTGTCTCTTTGCTTATACACCTGGTCACTGTATAAAGACAACAAATAAAGAAACTTCAGTAAAATTTTTTGGTGCCTAAATAGGGAGCAAATAATGTTTTGATACTGAGGAACCAAGGGCTCTATCCTTGCTTTTCTGCTGAAGGAGATAGGTGAAGAGTCTAAGCCGAAGGACTGAGTCATAACCTGTAACTCTACTTCCTATAAGTCTGTAAGTCTCCTTGGTCTCCATCTCTCTGAGATAATGTTACTGAATTCAATAAAGTGCATTTAATTAATTGATTAACTTCTAATTGAGACTTTAAACAGGAAAGACCTGCCTGCTCATCCTGTATAATGGGATACTGAAGTTCCTACTCTGTTTTTCATTAAAAATAGGCTTTATTTCTACAATAGAATGTAGAGGTAAGAACTAAAGGGCTATATTAGGTACTGGTAAAAGTCTGGACAGGGCAAATTGGAGTTCACCAAGGCCTACAAACATACCAGAGAAGTGGTGTCAGCTGGCCAGTACTGAGTTCCTGATCTTCTGTCTATGGGGTCCAAGTTAGCAAGTTTAAAGCCCACTTTGGTTTATTTGCAGGTCTACAGTCAATCTATTACAATCTGCAATGAAGTGTATGGAGCATGGTTAAGATTTCTCTCCCTCATCCCACAATGCATTTCAATATTTGAATTTATGTCTTTCCCTCCCCATGAATACTTCCTATATTCACACTCAGAGTAGAAAACATTTTCCTTTAGAAAGAAAAATATTGTGCAAACAAAGACGATGTAAAATGCCTATAAAAATTACCCTTTTATCTCACCAAGAAAGAAAAATAATTTTCTTGGATAAATAGATATATATTCTGCCCTTCAGTCTCTAAATCATGAACAGGGGAAACAAAAGTTCCTGGTGGGCTGAAGAGCAGAACTGGTAATACAAAACAAACAGGAATAACTTTTGCATTATGGTATCCTATCTGTTGAAGGAAACCACATGTTCTGAAAGTGACATACTTAGGCCTGGGGCAGGAGGAGAAGAATGAAAACAATTGCAATACCATTGACAGATGTACTTTACTTTGGGATTTACAGGATCTGAAGGAAGTGTTTAACAGCTGACCCTTCAGCACCAAGGTTGGTGCGTCCCAGGGTTAGGAAGCTCTCCTGGTAACCACCAATATGAGATGAAATTCTGCTCTGTTCCCTAATTCATGAGGACCATCTCACTGGCAAACAGGCTAGAAATTTAAAATTAATCCCCAAATTCAAGTGCAGACAGGTGGTGACAGGAATCTAAATCTAGGAAACTAAATTACCATTTTTGTAAATCTCTTTGCATAGTTAATGAAAGATTTACTTTTCTCACAAGAGGAATTTTCAATTCCATCCTTGCTACTGGCATCAGAACTGAAAACACCTGTGTATCAAAAAGGTCAGTTTAACAAATGGGATCTTCTCTTTAACCAGTCCACATAAGATTTTATCTTATAGCAGTCCCAGAAGTGGCAGTCTAGATTGTGTCTTTGATATGGTGCTGAGTAACTGCTGCAGCAAATACTATTATTTTCTAAACACTATTACAAAGATAGAAAATCATGATGGAAAGTTTCCAACACAGCACAAAGGCAGGAAAGGTTTACTTCAGCCATAAAAATTTCTGAAGGTAATGAAAAGGAGTGTAAAATTTCTGAAGAATAATTTTTCACAGAGACTTAATTTTCCTTTCACTTTTATGGGTGAGGGTTAAGTATAACTTTAGTCAAGTCAGGTATTGTAGGTCTAAAAGTTTTACTTCAATGTAAAACAGTTATAAGTGAGAGAATAAACCACTTGCTTTTTATGAACTTTCAGTCTATAGATAACTGTGCTTGGTTACTAGACACTAGAACAAATGTATTACTCTAATATTTTTACAGAATGAGTTAATTAGCCATGAAGATACACAACATATTGATGAATACATAAAAAGACCCTGTCTACAATAACACTGTGATTTTCAAACCATGAGTAGGCATAATATAATGGAAAAAATAAAGAGAGAATTGTATTCTTGTTTCTTATCCAGCACCCCTGTTAAAAATTGTGAGTCTCTGTGTATCAGTGCCAGCCAGGAATCACACATGGGGATTGGTGCCTGGGGAGAGTCTCAGCCAGTGGCACTTCCTGCAACATTACACTGCCTGGATTTTGTTGTTTACTTGATTTTACACTATACTGAAACTAGACTGGAACTGTAAAAATGACATAGTTGAAGCCCAGTGAAGTGCTGATTAAAATTCAATTTACTTATCAGTTGCTATTTGTCCAAAAGAGACGAATGATTCTCTCCACTTATTTCCAAACTCAGATTTTATTCCAATGTAGACATGCTGCTGGTGGTGACAAATGGAGAAGACTCTTCCCTCATGATTCGCATTTGAATGGTATTTTACACACACACAAAACTATGTTCCTCCTGTCCTCCCTCAAAAACTCCTCATCAGTGTTTGCATTATCCCTCCTCTCCTGAGTCTTGTTTGCAAAATAAGAGCAGGAGGACAGCCAAGGAGTTGCTACAGATAGTCATGTCCTTCTTAATTTCAAATGGAGACCTATTGCCAGTAAATTCATCAAGATTTTAGCTGTATAGTTGAGGTTGACATAAGGCTGTGATGGAACACAAAATAACTTCTTTTTGCACATATAGTCTCCCAATTTTTGTATAAATATGAGATACCTTGTTAACAGGCGTGTTGCATTCTGCTGAGTTTTAGCTCGGTATGAAGCAGGTAGAAAAAGCCTTGTCATTTCATTCTAAATGTAAAGGCATACTTAGAGATTTCACCTCGTATATTACAAGAACAAATATATTAACTGAGACAAATATCAAGAAACAGATATAGATTCCACAACATATCAGAACTATTGAAAATAAAACATATTAAATACTGCATAACAGCAAGAATTAATAAATTAAATCCTTTCATTTTCCCACTTTATTCTACTATATTTTGCTTTCAGGAGGCTAACTAGGGTTTTTACATCATCCCACTAGATTTTGCAACCATATGGTCAAATGGAGAACACAGTGACTAAGTGGTAGACTTTCAGCCTCAACAATCTGCATTTGAAAAGGAGCAGATCCGTATGTTTTTCTTCTCTATCTCTCTCTCTCTTTTTTTTTTTTTTTAATACCTGGTGTGTCCGGTACCAGTTCCTACAAAAGTTGTCCTTTCTTTGCCTAAGAATAGGATTTGCAGAAACACTTTGTACTCTGAGACAGTTTAAATTCCTGACAACACAGGAAGCTTAGAGTTTGCTCCTTAGAAAGAGCCTTTCCCAGAAGTTAATCTACTGCCTTAGGTTTTACCATCAACTTTTGGATTTATGTATAATTAGAGAACATTTATGTATAATTGGAGAACATTTGTATATAATTAAAGTACATACAGACAGGTATGTCTAATGCAAATTGTTTTCTAAGTGGGATGCATCTATTTACTGTAAATGAGTGCCAAGATTGTTGCAGCCTAACTCCTTACAGGTCTACTTTCTGAAATTGCTAGCTACACACTGTCGAGACTCATTAGAAGTCAGTATTAATGGCATGAAGTTTTTTGATCTTTTCTTTATCATTAACCACAATGTCACTTAAAATACTGGCATAGACCAGATTCTGTACCAGCTGTTTTCAGGTGAAATCTTCTTCCTTCAGTTGAAAGAATAATAAATACAGGATCTAGCATTTTATGCATTTAGTTATTTTATACATACTCCATACATATCTGTTTTGCACAGAAAATTTTCAGTGCAGGACAAAAATTCCAGATGAGAGGTGAGGCTGCTCAGGGAATATGCTTTAATAAATGAAGTGCATCAGTCCTAATATGCTTGATCATATTCAGCTGTAATCAGTACTTGACTACTTAGAGATGAATCTTTAAAGAGGAGGGAGAATAGAGTATTCAGTTACATTTATTCTTACTTGTGTATTGTTTATGGGTCTCACATAACCCTATTACTGTAAAGGGAGTAAAATCAGGCACTGATTTGGCTCACTAGCCAAGTAGCCCTTCTTTTTTGAGAGAACTCCCCAATTCAATTTCTCGCTGGAATGGATTTTTCACAAATAAGGATAATCCTTCATTTAGTGTTTACACACTTGGTTGCCTCTTAGCATTCCTGCCTGTCATATCAAGTTTTAAAATTCTATTGAAAATTGCCAGAATTCATTTATGCATTAGTTGGTTTTATTATCGTTGTGGACGAGCTGGCATTCAACAAATTTTGCATGAGGAAGTAATAGTCATGATTTTATCAGAATATAACAGGACCCATACCAAATTTTGCTTAATTTTCTTGTGACATGTTACAGGCCATGCATGTCCAACATATGCAGCCAGCACAAAATGAGTATCTGTACTGGCAAAAAGTAAACTATTTTCACTCTCCCACCTTATTTCTTTCCTTCTCACCTAAGACATACAAAAAACACTCAGACAGGCCCCCTAATTTATCAGAGAATACAGGGTAAAATGGATTGTATCTAACCATGTAACCTCCGGGAAGTATACAGGAAGACCTACCTCAGCACACAAAGTTAAAGTTCAAATAAGAAAGCTACCAAGTTCCAGTTCTCTTCAACAGAATATATAAATTGAAATATGCTAGAAGAGAAACATAAGAGTCAAATTGAAAAAACTTTTTCCAGCAGAGCACTAACATTTTAAATAAAATTGCAAAATTTGTAGTTACAGGAACCTTGATCTTGCAATTTCATTCTAGTTGATGTAAATAAAGCCTAATTATTCAATTTTCCTCTTTAAATTACTGTTTTGCCAAAATGCAAAAATCAGCAATCATCACTGGCCCTGAATTTCAGAAAACAGCTTCTAAAAACAGCAAAAAAAAGCAGCAATGAGACAGAAGGGGACAGAGAACCAAAGAGGAAACCTGCTGGCTCTTTTTTCTGATCATAGTTCAGGCTAGAATCTGAACTGCCCCATCCTGCGTTCCTCTTAATTGGGTTGGCCACAGGCATGAAGGAAATCAGGTCTAATGTAGGATGACATCAACTGAATAATTATAAATACGCATTAAAGAAATATTGTCATGATGTCAAGACCTGTAGGGAAATTTAGAGAAAAATGAAGAAAGAAAAAGTCTTGGACATTGTTCCAAGACTTAGAGTGAGGGAATATTAGTTTATTTTTAAAATCCATCCTCAATAAATAAATCTGTATATCACCATCAAGAACTGTTGGTATTTTATGACATGGTCCTATACCACAAATCCCCACCATGAATAATACCACACATAATACACACATTACCTAAAATGCAAGCAAAAAAAGTGAAAGAAACGTAAATAGAACTATTGCATAGTGAAAGAACCCTTGCTTCCACAAATTGGCATTGTGGCTTTTGTTTGTTTTTCCTTTTAAGAATATTTAAAGAATTTTTAGTACTGTAAAAAAACAGTGTCCTTTTCTATTAGTCCAGAATAAAAACGGCCCTCAGTTTGTCATCTTACAGCTGACTGAACTAATTTATACCCTATAAGACGTGAGATGAGTATAGAAACTGTTTATTCTGATGGCACCTGACTACACTATTTTAAATCCATTTTGCTTCTCGCCAAAAGTACTGCCACACTTCCTCCAAGCAGAGACTCATTCTGGTGACTTGGCCTCAAGAGAAAGGTCCATGAGGCTCAAGACTCCTGCAAGTAACCAGAAAGCCTTTCAGTTCAGTGATTGTTTTTTAAAAATTTGTATGAAATTATTTCCAACACATGTAGAAGAAGCTTGGAAGTTTTGGACCTAACTAAAGCACATATAACTACAGATTCAGAAGAGATTGTATATTTAAACAAAATTATTCTCCCACTCTTAAGCACCACCTAAAACACCGGGACAACCTTGGGTTACACATATTCCTGCCTATTTTCCCAAGTTTGTTAGTTCAAAATTTAAAAAAAGCAATTAGACCTGACTGAAATGGAAAACCTAACTTCAGGGGAATTAATTTTCTCCATCTGAAACTATTTTTTTCAAGTCAAGCAAGTCAAAATATGCAAAGATAGTATGAACATCCAGAAAGCACATGTTGCTCAGATGAGGACAGTGCAAAGATAGTACATCCTCTTAGACACACAGAAGGAAGTATATGACAAGACAGGCAATTTGCAACGTGAGTGAGAATGAACACACTTTAGGAATTTTTGGGGGTTTTTTTATGTTTTGAGAATAGGCCCTACCATCTATTTTGGTAACAGCAAATAACACCATCTTTGGTCATTTTTTCAAAGTTATAAACGTTCCTCTGCAACGCTCCTGAGACAGGATGAGGCAGCAGTGTTTTCATCTGGCAAGATATGTGGAGAGCTAAGCAGAAGAAAGCCAGTAAAAACATCTCTTGGTACTCTTTACAGGAACCTGAGGCATCAGCTAAAATGCAGTGCCTTACTCTGAAAAAGGTAGCTTCTGCCAACTGAACTGACTTTTTTGACTGTACTTATGGAAATAAGGACATATAGAACATACTGATCTTAATTATTAAATCCTGAATTTATTTTTTTTTCTTTAATAAAGCAATAAAATCTAGAACTTAGGGATGTACAGATTCGAAACAACTGCAAAGTGCTTCCACCATCAGATCATAAACAGCTGATGTGCATATGCAGATCAAATCTGATAATCTCTTCACTCATCTTTTATGACCGTGTGCAAACAAAGGCTAGAAAATTTTCTGGGTTACATATATATTTGTACAGCTATTTTAAAAAAAAGGAACTGGAGTCCTAAGATAATCAAGTTCTTAACACAGAATCATTTATGATATTTCGAAATTACCCCAAAACAAACATAACCCCTTCTACATTCAAGATATACCACTAAACTCTTTTTTCTGCATGATGTAGCAAGCTTTAAACATATACCATTACTACAGGGGACCAAGGATGTTTGTTTTATCTGGTTGCTTGCAGCAGAAAAACTTAAATAAGTACTAAGAATTTATTTGTGGATTGTTAACTGGTCATCACCCCTAAGAAGAAGGGAAAAACCTTCATTAGAACACCACATACCTCTGCCAAGAAAGTTAAATCAATATAACTACCCTGGTTGTGGCTCCATCATGTTAATAGATGCTTTACAGTAATGAAGCTCTGAGGAAAGGTTTAATGAATTTGACCTTAATACCTTTAGATCACAAACCTATCCAAACAAGTCTAATCAATGTAACTTAAAATTAGCTGATTTTTTTAGTTAGAGGTGTCTGAGTTTTACTTACTTGATGTTTAAGTATCCCAAACCTTTCTTATTGAGTAATTCAGTCCAAAACTAGGAAAAACAGCATAGGCTGAGACATTCCAAATGTAAAGATTTGGAATGATTTCTTCCACAGTGACTTAGAAAAAATACCTGTTTGTAGTTCTTTTAGAGGTAAACAATCCCTTTACTATGTTTTAAATTAACCATTAAAAATATCAATAACTTTAATAATAATCATCATCATTACTATTATATGATGATGGTTATTTTTATTATTATTGAGAAAATACACCAGCTTCTCAATGGAGATGAAGATACACTTGCAAGAAAATTGTTTGACATTTGCTACTTCTGCTACTGCAGTACCTTAAGTACATATACTTACCTTTTCCTCCTGAGCCAGCTGGTGCCTTAGATATTCCATCATTTTAAAAACTAGGATGAAAATTAGTGATCCTTTAGATTTGTTTAATATTCATCATTATAAAAAATGTTGAAATAATGTTGTGTGAGCGTGATCTCTTTGTACCCACAGCTATCCAAGGAATAATACTGGGTAGACAGAAGTTTGTATGTACTTTAATAAAGAAATCAAATTAGGAGAGTTATGCACAGGGACATCTCAATCTCAGTGGCAGCTGCCACATTAAAAAAAAAAGCAAAAAAAGCCCCACTATCACAGCCCATGATTTGTTCGTATTGTAATGCATTCCAACAACACATCCACAGCACATTTTGGTCTTATTGAGTAGAAAAGGGGATCCAGGAGGGATCAAGAAGGATTTACCAACATATGCAACTATGGCTCTAAAATCTAGAATGCTGATGAATATTCATTGTATCTCCTTTCAACATAAAAGGCTAAGAAACTTTAGAAAGAAGACCCTTCTTTGTGAGAGGAGGAGTTACTGTATGGAGAGAAGGCCATCTTTGCACATAGTTAAGATAATTACAGCAGTGCTGCCAAAAATTAATGTGCAACTTTTCACTTCCCTGGAAAACAATACACATCAGTGGGTGCAATATGCAAGCAGTGGGAAAGAGCATTCCCTCTCTCGTTACATTTCTGGCCCCAAGAAAAGGGGGCCCCAAACTGCCCCCCAAACTAAAGCTGAATAAGGCTTACTTATCACATCTGTTGGTACTGCCTTTTTTCCCCCCCCAAGAGGTATACATCTAAACAAGAATACATAACAACATTAATATAAATAGCACAAGACCTGTAACGGTGAAAGAGTTTAAAGTCCACATTTGATCAACATTTATACACTCAGAGAATGTGCAATATTACATGAAAAAAAATCAAAAGCTACTAATATTTTTGACAAAACAAGTGTTACTCTGAGCATGGTATTTTTTACTAGTCCCAGGCCCTCCATGAAACAGGCATTACTAGTGATCTCACCTCCTTGTATAAATATCTGAAGGGAGAATAGAAAGAAGACAGAGCCAGTCTCTTTTCAGAGGTGTCTAGTGACAGGACCAGAGGCAATGGGCACAAAGTGAAACACAGGAGGTGCTGCCTCAGCATAAGGAGCAACTGTTGTACTGTGAGGGTCACTGAGCGCTGGCACAGGTTGAACAGAGAGCCCATGGAGTCTCCGTCTTTGGAGATTCAAAAGGACATGGTACTGAGCAAATGGCTCCAAGTGGCCCTGCTCGAGCAGGGAGGGTTGGACCAGGTGACCTTCAGAGCTCCCTTCCAACCCCAACCAGTCTGTGAGTCTGCTTCCTGATATCACAGCAACTGCAAGGACAAGATACACTGAACACCATCTGTATTACTAGGCATAAATCTATCCTCTATGGCAAAAGGGTTTATTAGACATTTGATTCAGAAACTCATGTAAAAGTCTTATCTGAAAGTAAATTTGGTAACTGTTTTCCTTTTCATTTATGAGTGTTGTCACCCAGGCTGGAGAAACTCACTCTAGGCTTCACATTAAAAGGCAGTTTTATTTCACAGCATGACTTGAAGCAGTACATAATACTGAAGTAATTTTCCCTCTTTCCAATGGTATTTTTTCTAGCTTTTAAGATACTTTATAACATGTAACTTCACTGAAAACACATACTGCAATAAATATTATAAATCATGCATAGATATCGCAGAGCTTCTAATAGAATTGAGTTAAAATATACTTTCTTATCCTATTAAAATAAAAGAAGAACGTACATTATTTTTTTCAACTTAGAGGCAAAACTGTTTCCTTAGCCAAGTTTATTTTGCATGAAAGAATTGCTGGTCCTGTCTTTTGAAATGGATGATTTTTTTTTTTTTCATAAATCAAGTATGTGTTTTCATTTACCGTATATTACAATTTATAGCCAATGTAATGAAATTTTTCTTAAGGGATACTTAAAAATAAATGAAAGAGCTAGCTAAAAGCCTGAATAAAACCATGTCAAGTCTCCTGAATCCTTCCAACTGTGCTCTTCAGATGGAGCTGAGCATTTTGGAAGCCATCCCTAATGGCATTGTGACTATGTGAGACAGGTGCAAGAGTGAGGCTGTCCTTTAAGAGGTTCAGAATGAAGTGAGATTTAGAGCCAAAGAGAGAAGTGGAGAAGAAACAATAAAAATGATTTTAAAATAATAATTTTCATTCACCCAGTGTTGAGCTTTCTTATTTCTGTAAGTGCCACGGTATCATAAGCAGACCCCAGGAATATCTGTTGGAGCAGCCTCCCCAGGATGCATCTGGATTGGATGCTGATATGTTAGAAAAATCTAACATATCATCAAAGAAAACAGATTTTTAAAGATAGAATGCAGGCATTATCCTGTTTTGTTTGGTTTGTTTTTTTTTTTTTCTGACATCCATGTTATTAAAAGCAATGAAGACACTTGATGAGCAATGCCAAAATCAGACCTGCAGATGCCCTGTGATCATCCTTAGGAAAGCTGCACCAGTAATTGCAAATTCAGAGTCAGCTCAGCACTAAATTTATTTAATGTGGATGCCATGCACCAAGTCACTGCAAGCAATGTGAGAGCAGTAAGGAAGAGTGGATGACATGAACTCCTTGTGTGAATGGCAGTCTCAGCAGCTCACATTCAGCATCCCTGTTACCACCAGATCACTTCATAAGAGAAATGAGTGCACAAAAGAGTACAGTTCCCTGTGCAGCAGGTAGGGAGAAGATGAAAATATGCCTGATTTCTCTCTGGAACCCTGGCACAGCTGGACTTGGCCTACACAACAGATTAATGGATCTGTATTTAAGATGTTCCCTCTCTCTCAGAAAACACTGGTTCATTAGGAAAAAAACATTAAGCTTACAGTTAAGAGTGCTGACTCAATATTACTAATGAAGAAGGATTTCCTGATTCTGTGGAAACTCTGGGAAAAATTGTTCCAAGAGCTTATTTTTACTGGCCTTGTCTTCTCAAGGCAGCATTAACATCAGTGCCCAGTGGTGGCAATTTAGATGTCAGAATTGAGGCATTTTTCATTATTTATGTAGAAAGAAGCACATACACTGAATATGTGTAATTTCCTGTAAATGCTACTTCTGTCAGCCAAATGCATGGAAATTAAGCTATTTTTGTACTAACACATTCATTACCAGGAACTAAACAATAAGTGGTTTTTTCCACATTTGTTAGTTTGACCAAGGAGTCACACATTACAGTGGTAACGTTTTCATGCACAGTATTCAATAGAAGCATTTTGACACATACTGTTTGTCATGTGTAAGCTACAATATATATCAAAAACATTTGTATCCTCCCAGAACACATGTAATTTTGGAGAGACAAATACCTATGTTACCCATTCTCAAGAATTCAATCACATTTTTAATATCCTCCCAGCCTGTAAATGAGATGACACTTGTTCACATACACTTCAGTGGCTGTTTGTTTTGCAGTTTACTTTAAAGGACAAATTGATTTTTTGGAATCTGTTTGCCATATTACCCCAGTAGTGTAGCCATCAGAGAGGAGAAGCTGACTCAGCAACAGTAAGGACTACAAAATTTCAGAGGTGCTACTTGTCCCTTTTTCTTTCAGTCAGCCTTGCTCCAATGCAATGAGCAGCACTCTTTCCTTTATCTGCTACTGAGGGAGGACACAAGTAGTTAATTCCAGGAAAAAAAGTGACTTCAAAGGAGCAGCGGTGAGAGGCTATGCACTGTGAAATGGAGTTTTACAATGAAATATTAAAAAAAGAAACAAAACAAACATCAAGAGTATACTGCCTTTTTATTTTATATTATTGTAAAATCTCTGCTAAGTTTATATTCATCAAAAAGAAACCACCCTATTAAAATAGCTTAAATGGAACTAGGAAGTAAGAACTCAAAGCGAATTACTGTGTTACAGATCTTTCTCTTCCTAGGAAGTATGAAAGTACCAAATTCCAAACGCTGTACTGTCATCCATTAGGAAGACCACTTATTTATCAGTCACTGAAAGGCACTCAGAAGACTCTTGTGCAAAACTGTGATGGACCACACAGCCTATGCTGACAAATCACCCAAATCACAAGCCATTCATGGTTCCAGAGAAACAAAATTCAGCAAATGTCCATTTCTTTGGTAGGTTTAAGATTAAAAAAATAGATGTAAGCAACATCCTTAATTTGATTAACAATGGAAGAGCAACTCCGTGGCAGAGACAGTTTTACAAAACCTGTGAAGTCAGGAGGCTCCTCTGTCACAGAGGGCAGGGACAGCAACGGGACAGTACACACCAGATGTGCTGTAAGGGACAGAATCTAAATCTCATCTCAGCTGCAGGGAGTTAGATCTGAATATAACTCCCCACGTCTGAAAAGATCTGACATAATGATGTGAATACTTGCAAAGTATAGAAGAGCTATGACAAACTCCTTTGGTGCAAAACTCAGTACTAACTAGCAAGGACACAAGAAGAAGAATGACCAAGTAGTGATGAGTCCCCACAGCAGAAATGGCCTCACCATAGCACCTGTGCCTCAGTAGGGAGGTTCAAAGTCTATTTGTCACATTTCAATCCAGACTCTTACTCTGGTTGAATTCTGAATTATGACAGATACCAAATCAAATGTTCCTGTCTTTTTTTTTACCAGGACTACACACAGAGTCAGATACATTGGAAAAGTGTGGGTTTGTGTATAGCTTGGTGCATATCAGATCTCACAATCTGGCCTTCCATTCACAGATACACATTTTCCTTTTCACTAGAGGCCTAACATTGTGAATGTTAACACTGCTACAGCCCCAAAAGAAGGACTGCAAATGTGAGTATTATAATCAGTCCCTCTTTTTTGGTGAGTTTTTGTTTGCTCATGCATTTTGAGTTTTCTGTTCCTTTGTTTGTTTTTTTGTTAGGTTTTTGGTTTTGGTTTGTTGGTTTTTTTTGTTTGTTTGGTTGGTTGGTTGGTTGGTTTTTGGGTTTTTTTGTTTTTTGTTTTCTGGAAAGAGGAATACCCTAATTATCTGAATCATGGCTACTAAAATTTTCAAGATATATGAAAAATCTTACTGGTAGGCCTGTAGGTGGCCTACACAAAGACTCCCACATACCAATCTTCACAGATATCTTTTGTGCTTGATTGATTAGAGAAACTATGGAGATGTGATATTTTTACAGTGACGTTTTCTTATAATTAAATTAACCTGCATACATCTCCCATAAAGCATAAGGTCATGAAATTTTTGTAAAGTGCCAGGTAAGTGCCAACTGTAAAATGACAAATTTAATATTTCGAGGTATGTCCTCAGTAAAAATAAAAACAGTTGGCTCTTTAATTTCATAGAAATATTGTATCATAAATCTAATCTGAGCATCATATATTAAAATAATGCTATGCAAATAGGCATGACTGCTAAATATGGTTTTAGAATAAGACTACTTAAATGAATAAGTAATATTTTAAATGTCAGTCAACACACCATGAAAAAAGAAAGCTCAATTTAATTAGGCTGGTCATTTGTAGCTTAGGTAGTCAAAGGATTAGCATGTAGAGTAAGTGAAGGCTGCACAAAGCTTTGTGCAGGTATTACACAGGTATTCACTTTCATCTCAATGAAAGATTTAGTATAACAAATGTTGGCTTACAGAGTGCTTTGGTGCTTATGGCATGAAAGAGCTTCCCAAGAAACTTGCTGTATTGTCATATAAAGGTCAGGCACAGTTTACCAAGACTAGAGCGAAAAAAGAGACCTAAAAAAATAAAAGTGGCTTTGCTGACAGAGCTGTAGTACAGTGGTACAGTTTTTTAACAGTTTGTTTATGTCAACTTTATTTTGACTAATTTCTCTATAAAAGGAGAATAAATGTAGTACTAGCAGAGAGGATATCTACCAGCAATCAGTGGTACAGCCCAAAGGGATTGGAGGGAAAAGACAGGGGTTTGGGGTAATACTAACTTGAACTTTTTTTTAACCTTTTCAGCAGAATTTGCCTACTGTAGATTGCAATTCATTGAAGAAAGCAGAGCAAATACAGCTCACTTGCTGTGAGACCCACACTTTTGCCTGGCCTTAACACGGAGTGGTCTCTATACAGTAAGAAATAAGTCGTAGTACATATTAGAATCCACTACAACTGGAACTATTTTCTGTCTTCTTGGAAAGTGGACCAGAAAAGAAGGTGAGGCAGGCACCTACTCTTTATAACCACAGGACTGAGATAGATACTGTGTGTTTATAAACAAACTGACTGTTGCATAGCACACTCATGACATTAAGAGTGCCTATATTGCAAACACTGCACTTTGGAAGCCCATAGGACTGCCAGCCCAAACTGCAGCAACAGCATGCTCACTATCCCTAACTACTGTGCTCTGCTTCAATTCAAGAGGAAAAGAATGATAAGAGATTTTCTTCATTTTGGGGAGAAAGTAACAAGGATCTCAAGTGCAAATTATTTTCACAGCCAAGCATTATTTGAAAACTAAAACAGAATAAAATTTTAATTTTAAACTCTGCAGAAGATATCTCCCTTTCTTCTTTTGTACTTTTATGCTGAAGTACCTTATCAAATCTTCTGAAAGCTGGCATTTTTTGAATCAACCTTGAAAATTGGAACAGCTTCCACTACAAGTTTCCACCTACTTTCCTTTCATATGTACTGTAAAATATGCTAATAGAAAGAAGGTGCAGCTGTAATCTGCTCATTCAATTGAATTTATCAGCCTGCATATATTTATTGTGTCATTGAACCCGTATTTGCCAAAAAAATGTAGGCCCATGTACACTCCAGGCAAGCAGAAGTTATTTATAGGTATACCATACTGAAACATTTTATAATAGCATCTCCACCATAGAGTTATGAGGAATCCCTGGGAGACAATACAGGGGTGATATTTTTAGTTTTTTTTTTTTTTAAGTCTCCAAAACAAAGAACCGCATAGATACTGTAAAAGCAGAAAAGTTTGGAAATGTATTTAGGTATATTTAACTCAAGGAATGCAATGATCCCAAATTAAACAGCACAGATGTGAAAGTCATCATTTCCAAAAGTGGGCATGCTGAAGGAAGCTGCTGAGTCTAGCAAAAGACTCATGTTGTGTGATGTCAGTGGAATCTATAAGATTCAAGCTCATCTAGTGATAAAAGCAATGCCTTTCAGCAGCACTGACTTCATGTATACAAGCCGAATACAATATTGTCTGTGTTTTTATCCATTGGAAATGTATATTAATGGTGTCTGCTTTTCTGTCATGATTTATATGTGATTCAAGCCTATACCAATCACGAACATTTAAATAAAAATTTTGAGAGAAAAAGAATCCCCTTAAATGTGTTCATCTGGAACACCACAAAATGCAACACTTTGAAGCCTCTGAAATAAATCAGAGATAGTTGGTTAATTCAGGAATAGCACACAAAGCTTGAGGGGTTGTGGTGGTGGCTTTTTGAATTAGATGTGCATAATCATAGTATGGTTTATTCTTTTCACGGAGAATTTAGAACCTGGGTTTTTAATTGCTATTTTTTTTACAGTGCTATTACATGTAAAGACATTGAAGTACTGTGCTACATTGAGAACACAAAGCTGAAACTTTAAACCACAGCAAAAGACAAATTAAAAACCCTTGAACATGGTCTGAACATGAAAGTTTCTTCTAACCAAGGCACAGCATGGTATGGCTCAGTCTTCTTTAAACCTAAGCCTTTCACATAACAAACCTGGTTGACAAACACTGATTTAGGAGAGAGGAAGGACTCTCATTCAACAGTAACACAACCGGTGAAATTTAGCAGCACTCAGACAGAAGAAAAACCCTTCAAAACTTTACACTACTGCACATTCAACTCTCTCCCCAACACTCTCCCATTTTAGGGTGCAAACCAAGATTGAGAGATCTCTTACTACTTTTCTGTCCAAGAACAATAACTTTTCTTTGTCTTTACATGCTGCAACAGGGCTGGAGGGATTAATATTCTCAACTGCACATTTGTTCAAAAGCTTCTGGCCTCAGCCCATAATGGTCACATCCTAGATTTGAATTCAGGTCTTTCTGAGGCCTTAACAACAGCTCCAAGCTTTGAATAAACATCATATTAGCACATATGTGGTTGTATAGATTGTGCATACAATCAGGTTAATCATTAGTCCTTAAAATAAAGAGCCAAGTATGTCTTTCAAGGACTGGAGCTCTAGTCTGCACCAAGGCCCTTGTATATGCTCCAAATAATGGAAACAAGTGAGTGAAATTTTCAACAACCTTTGAATTACTCTTCTCAGATATAAACAGCAAGGAAAAAAAAAAGTAGGACTACATATATACATAGCCATATGTATGCAAAGAGAAAAGACTAGATATGTTATCTCCATATACCCCAAAACCTTGAAACAAATCCAAAAAAGCTTACCCTTGCCAATGTCAGGGTTCCTTGTTTACACACACTGCAGCGGACCCTCAGTTTTCCAGGCTTCACAGCTTGGCAGAAATTTTTGCAAAAAACATAAAAACTGTTGTAACTTGCTGCACCTGTCAAGAGGAAAAAACAAACAAACAGAAAACAACAACTTTTGATGTCTACTGAAAATCAGCAGCAAACTGTCATGAAAGCTTTCTGACACTATAAGTGATAAGTTAAAATAATTTTAAGTTCTGAAGACAGCTTTGCAATCATCTTCTCTCGCCTGGTCTAGTTCCTAACAGCTTCCAGTAACTCCTGCTTCTTGATCAATAAGTACAGGTGAACTACAACTGTAATGCACCCAGAGCTTACCACTGATGAGCACCAACTGAAATCCTTGGCAAGTGAGGTATGAGATTAATTACCCCAGTCCTCCATAATTTGCATCTCACTTCTAGTTTAAAATTGTCTAGCAGCAATTTTTAGGAGGTCAAATTGCATGTAAATTTCTTTAGATGAAGTTTAAAAGATTAATTTGACTGATAACACAAAAAGGAAACAAATATTTAATTTAGCAAATTTACTTCTATCAATGGAAGACTGGAAGCCAGTTCTTTATTCTTGCTGGCAGCCTTATAACCTAGCAAAGTTTGCAAACTGCTGCCAAGATATTAGGCCAAGTAAATTTTCAAGGAAAATGAAATGAAACGCATTCGTTTCTGTGAAAGTATGGAACAGAATGTGATATGAAGAGAATTGAGAAAGCCTAGGGCAATGCTAATGAATTTGATTTCACAGGCAATGCTAATCACTGTTTTGAGGGAGGCATTTTTTAGAATAGCTATGGCTATTCCTCACAAAATGTTGGAATATCCCTGGCATGGTTTTAATCTAGACTGGACAGCCCCAAGTTCAGAGACTCAAGTTTATCATCAGAAGTTGGAATGAGACCAGAATAAAGTTTCAAACAAAAGTTTCTCAATATCAAGAGGAGATTTGACCCATTAACAGTGGTGAACTTCAGAATCAGTAGCAATCCCTCAGAGGTGAAAAGTTTTTCACTGTCTCCCTCCCTATTGTCTTATTTCTCCCCACATTCAACAGCAACACATGTTTTATGTACATTTCAACCCTAGCACACTACCACAGTAAATATGATCTGGAATAATTTTTTTTTAAATGGCTGACTTCCTTTATTTTTACATGTCCCTCACACAGAAAAGGGTCAGACCCTGTGTTCTGCCAATGCAAAATGCCAATCAACTACATTTTATACCTATCCATGGCTGTCCTGATTTAAATGTTCTCAAATATAACATAAATGTAACTCAAATATAATTTCAGTTTCCAGAATTCAACCTCAGAGAACTGTGTCATCCAAAAATTTTTTTTCTAAGAAAAGGTATGCAGATGTCTACAAAGAAGACATACATCGTTGAAAGAAATTTTGTAACACTTTTTCCATTTTCAGAAACATTAGCTACATAAGAGTATATCAGTGATGCATCCATAACTTATTTTAGTCAACCCATCTATCAGGGTATTCACTATGCTTCCTTGCAAACTATTGACTACACGGCAGAACCTAAAGTATTATGGAATTAAAATGGAATTCAGTTTTTGTGGGAAATGACACACACTTAAACGTTCACACACCTACACAGTTTTCATATGAATAATTGCAACTCAAAGACTGAGAGTACACTTCTCAAATCAGTCTAAAACACAGTTCTGGGATTAAAATATTTAAATTAAAGGAAAAAACTATTTAATATATGAACTATTTAATATATGATACAATGTTGTGAAACTTAATATGACAAAGTTTTGGACATCTGGATATCCATTCACTCATATTTTGCTGGCGGCTCTGATTACTGGAACTGAGAGGACATCTGGATTAGACTTGATTTGCACTAAAATCCACATTGAAAATCTAAACTACGGTATTGCATATGAGAAGGAGGACACTTGCAAGTGACTTTACTTTTGGCAGTTCCTCTAAGAGGATCAGCAGATCAAACAATAGGAAACAATGTGCTAAAGGTCAGTGCCTTTAGCACAATTGAAAGGGAATGCTCTATGACTTAAGAAAGCAAGAATGCTATTGCTAGTAGAGGTCCACAGTAAACAAGATGATTTCAGGCACTGATTCCTGACTTGGTCTCAACAGCAGGAAGTGAGACCAGAGCCATTATCTATTCTGTTATCCCCAGTCCTCTGCCATTGTTCCGAATTCCTATGTGGGCTGTCTTAACGGGACTACTGAAATAGCTGCTTCTATTCACACTCATCCTGAGTAATTCTGTGGTGCCAGTGCTCACTGTCCTAGTTCAGTCCTACACTCCAAACTGATTCCTGGCATGACTCTAATGAAATCCTTCCAGTTAAACAGAACCATCTTTTTGAGTACATGAGCCCTTACAGCATAAAATAATTTGTTAATTGGCTGATGCCTTTCCTGATCCAGTCGTCCACTCCCTGCTGTCTTATGTCCCTGTCTCACATTTTATGCCAAGGATTAAAATTTATTTCAAGGATTAAAACACTTGAGGCAGGAGTCATGCTCTCTGTCTGCTTTGTGTTCTAAGCTCATTCCATCTGGACCCAAAGATAAAATTATTTTATTGATAATAGTCTGCAAAATATTCACAAGATAGTATGGCATAAATCAGCATGACTGAATACTGCAGTAAAAAATAGTAGTCATAGGAGAGGCCTAAAATGAGACATATTGCTGATTTACTATAGAGGATAAGTCTTATGCATTAGCTTGATATTTGCTCTGTGCAAAAATAGACTACATTAGCTCAATATTCATTTTTCTTAGCACTTTCAATTTTGTTTTTGGTTTTCATGAATATAAAAGTCCCCCCAAACACATTCCCTGCTCACAAATTTGAAACACAAGAAACAAATTTATAATATAATGGGTTGGAGCAGTTAAGCAGCACAGATCTATTCAGAGACACAGAATAACTTTAGAAATATCTGCTATATCAAGGAAGCTGGAAAGGCACAACATGACAAGAGGAATACACTGATTTTAGAAGGAATGTGTTAAATGGAGATTTTCAGCAACAATTCACCATTTTATGAAGATGTGCGGATCACATTCTCACAAAGTGCAGCTACATCATTAGGTGCATGTCCTGAGCAGCATCACCAGGCAAAACAAAGACTTAATTAAAGATGCAAATGCTGCAAGTCGGCTTACAGTACAACACTGATGACCAGCATTAAGCTCTTTACTGACTTGTTCATGTCACTGACTAAATTAGCATGGACCTGGACTGAGGCTGCATCCCCTTGGACCCATTTTCAAAGAGAAACTGAAAGACACAGGAACAAGGAAATCTGTCTTATGCACCAGCTCTGACATATCAATATTAACAAAGAAAGTAATTACGGCACAGTGCCAGTAATCACTAAAATTGCTGCAGAACCAACCATATAAGTAAATGTGTGAGGCACACACCACCTTTTGGGTGTATAACTTGAAAAACTAATGAGAAGTCAGAAAAAAACCCCACTCTATTTTGTAGTTTTCACTTCCAGATATTATTATATGTAGCCACTTATTGCATACTAGTTTTAGGAAAATGCTTGATGGTTTTCTCTATGCAGTTCATTTAATTAAGTTGCCCTTAGTGGCCAAAAAAGGAAGAAAAAAACCAGCAGGAATACAAGAGGCTTCTCATTTATGATCTGTGTCAGGACCTGTCCTCTCGACACAATAAGTCACACTCTCTCTTTTCTACCTCTTCAAAGCTAATTTCCTCACAAACATCACATCACAAAAAAAAAGTCTTAAAACTGTTTTCTCCCTTTAGTATTTTTTTATAAAAAGGGGAAGTAGCTTTCTCTGATGTGTATCCTGGTGTTTTTATACTGTCTCCCCATTTAGGTTTTTAAGCTCCTTAGGACCTGAATTACTTCCTTATTTCTGTGTTGTTAACGATGACCATGCTATGGGAGCTTTGTACATATTAGTCATAGCACAGACCAATTATTTTGATATGCATGACTAGTTAATTAGAAAACATTAGTCATGATGACTATAGACTTGATCCTGAAATCTCTAATCTGTCAAAACACCCATTATCATCTCTATGACTGTTTAAGTTAATAAAATCTAAACAGGGTTATTAGTAGCAAACCTACTGTTTTCATTTGAACTGCATTTTCATATAGATTATACTGATTACTGAGTCTTTTCAATAATCATCTATTTAAAACAGGACACAGCTACAGGAAATCTTTCAACAGATTGAAAACTACATAAAGTTAGCATTGTTTCAGATTCCATTATATTTACATTTAGACTAGTTGTAATTTGTAAAACTACAAATTTAGACTGACTGTCAGAGACCTCAGACTATTTTAGCAATTTGCATCCACATAATGAAAAATACACAGTTAGAAGAGAAAGAAAAAAGTATTCTTCCAACTGTGTTCACTTTAAGGGCTTTGTTTGATTCAACACAGTAGGAGGAAAAACATCTGAAGTATAAACTCAGAAGGCTCAAACTAGTGAAAATTTCCTCATAATGCTAAGTTTAAAAAAAAAAAAAGTGTGTAGGTTGCACTTCTGGGCCCCAAAAATCAGAAATTACTTATAAGATCTCATTCAATTTGCAAAAATACAACTGGTATGTTCTGTCTATTAACTTTCGTCCTTTAACCACTTTTCTTTGTCTGCAAAGATTTTACAGAGCACATAGCTTTCCTCCCCAGACCCATGGATGTGGATGCACACATTTATAAACTTTTCTACCTGTTCTAGATTATACCTCTTCTTTATGATCTATCTAATTTAGAACATAAAAATGGTATTTACTTAACAGCTAGATTCATCTAAACCGATTGCGATACATTCTAGTTAGAAAAATGTACACTTTTGTGGTTTGATTAAATTCATCCTAAAGTAGGTATAAAAACATGTAAACATGTCAAATAAATTGTGTCTAAAAGGGTCTTTTTCTCTCTGTTGTGGGGATTTAGAACTACAAGGTGTGGTAGAAATATCTACTTTGCAAACCTCAGATTTAGGGAAGATGAGCCCCACTTGGTGATGCCATGCAAAAGAATTCATGACTAAGAGCTGAAGAATTCTGCAGTATGGATAACAATATGAAACAGAATAAACCTGGAAAAAATCCAACAAACCAACCACAACTCTTTCTTTAGACTCAAATAGGACTTGCAGAATGTCTATGGATCTCAGGTAAATAAAGTATACGAAATACACAGCTATTTAGAAAAAAAAGAAATGGACTTGTCACTGTTACAAGGACTAAAATTTTAAGAAGAGTTGAAATTCGCTGTACAGGGTGTAATTCCTAAGAGGTGGAGTATCAGAAGTTACTTGACAAAGACAGCGGGGCCGTCTTATCTTTTTAATAGCTTTTCAGTGAAAAATTTTGTGTGAAAAAAACCAACCAGAAGACATCTATGAATTAAAAAAATGCAAAAAGCACAGCATTTGATCTATCTTAAATTATTGGAATTCAGGATATTAGTATATTAGGCTTTCTCTTCCAATCATCATCATGAAAGAATAATCTGCTTCACTTTTCTGAGCCTCAGTATCATTTACCTTCACTTCACCCAAATCCTTCATTACCTTTTTACACATCTAACTTCTGTAATTACCTTTTCCCTGTCTCATTCCCTTTCCTGACCTCTATATAAGCTTCACCTTTCTCTTACCTCTCACAATATATCTTTCTCTCCTTCAGCTTGCTCTCATTTTCAGAGAAAGGAGCAAAATTCAACATTAATGCTCATATTTATAAGGAGTGAAGGATTCAAAAAGAGAAAAAAAAAACCAAAAAACAATTGTGATGACTCTGCCAGACAGCAAAACATGGAACAAAAAAAACCCCAAAGAACCAGAAATTTCATGAAACTGCTTAAAGCTTGGCAAATAATACATGGGAGAAAAACAGTGATTAAACAACAAAGTGTTCAAGACTAAAGACTCTCAAAATGTCTCCCATAAAATGTACTTCTTGTGCATGAAGAAACCACTATGCATCAATCATAACATTCCCCACAAAGCTCCACCCCGAGCTGCTTTTCACATCATTGAAGGGACCCAGTGTGACCTGTGGTGATGACAACTGGCTAGGCCTGGTTTATTTGCAGCTGAAGGCAGCAACATCTGAGTTTAAGCCTAAGCATGTGAAGGGAAGTGAAGATGCTCCAGAAGTCTGTGTGTCAAACAGATCATGCAGTGTAGGCTTCAGTATGAGCAGCAGATCCAGTTGATCACAGTCTCAGCAAATAAACTAAGAAATATTTAAAAATTAAATCAGTGGTCATCAAAAAAATCCATAAGGACAAGGCTGGTCCCATGTCAGGCCAGAAAAAAAAAGAATATACAAGATATACATCTAGACACAGCACACTTAAAAACATAGCCCAGGGATGGAACAAAGGAAAGGACCTGAGCTTAAATGTGACTCCTGGGCCAGTGGGCCCACTGAGGATGTGTGAGGTGAACACCTCTGACAAGGCTTCCAGCAGCTGTTTCTCACAAAGCTCTTATTTAATCAAAGTCTGACCCAAGGTTACACAACTGCCCATTTCACAACTGGCCTTTGACACAACTAGCTAAACACCCAAGGAGTGAGGAAGGTTAAAGAAGTAAAAAATGGCTATCCCTACTGAGTTGCTTCTTTGTATTAGCTCCCTAATGACATCCTGTGTCCCAAAAACCTACCTGTACTCAACTACAATTACAACTCAAATAATTACAACTATGAAAGGCTGGAAACCAGCAGCAACATTCTTGCTTTTAGCTTTGTTACAGTTTGTCACTCTAACACATGACAGTCTGGAAAAGTTTGTTTTTCAGAGCAACCAAGGAATACATAATGAGGTGGCAAGGTTTATGGAAGATAACTGATTTATTCAAGGTACTAAAACTTTATCCGTGGAAGCAGTAAAGGCCTTCTTGGATGGGGCTTTGACCGAACTGGTCTGGTGGAAGGTGTTGCTGCCCATCGAAGGAGATTGGAACTAGATGATTTCTAAGGACCTTTCCAACCCAAAAAATTCTATGATGATTAAAAGAACCTTCCTCAGCAGTTTTTAAATAGAAATTATATTGTTACCGAATGAAATGCAAAATTCTCTCGTGTTCAAATATATAGTTAAAATACAGGAAATAAAGTTCAGGAATAAATTATCAGTTGTCTCAGTACAGTCCCAAAAGAAAATTGTTTCAAGACTTGAGGATTCACCATCAGAAAAACAGAAATGAAAAGTGAAGTGACAAAGCTTGTTAGTGATATGAATTTTTTCTGGATAGCAAAAATTAAGGCCAACCAGAAAAAAAACACATTGAAGACTGCATGATGCTGAGTGACTAACAGTAAAATGAAAAATTAAATTCATTGTAGATAAATGTGAGCTGATATACACAGGAAAAATAATTTTACCCAAACAGTGATGGTCTTGACTAGTTATTATCACACAAAAACAGGATCTTCGGGCTATAGTAGGTAGTTCTATGAAAATGTCAGCTCAATGATCAGTATCAATCAGAAAAGTAAATTGAATCCTAGGAATTATTAAGGAAGGTATCAAGAGGGGAAAAAACCTCAACCAAACAAAAAACAATTAAAAAATTTTAAAAAACCCCCAAACAAAAATCAAACAAACAAAAAACAAAACAAAACAAACCCCCCAAAATAACAAAAACAACAAGGAAAAAAACCCAACCCCAGAAAACAATGTTGTACAAAAGCTGTAAAAATTCATTATGTGCTCCATTTTCAGTTGCAGGTGCAATTCTGTTTTTGCTTTGCATTCATAAATTCCACAGATACATCTTTCACAGGACTGTCCATTAATGTACTAAATAAGTTGTTAGTGCTTTTATTCTGACATTTCAGTGTGTCACAAAACGTAGCACAATAACAGTGTACCACAGAAATTGTCCTTTTGAATGACCTATGGTACTTTTTTCATTATCAATGCCCTGCATGTCAGGCTCCTTACTCTGAAGCTCCCACAGAACTAGAATTTTAATGACAATTTTCTTCTCTTAGCAATGAAAGAGAGATGGAAAATGGCTCAGGAAAGATGTATCTATAACTTAGTTGATACAATGTTTTTCAACAGAGACAGAAAATACTGCTACCAGCACTTCTAAAATTGAACTATTTAGTTTCTGAAATGTGCTATTTAATGACATAAGTAACTTATTATTTCAGTAAAAGTAATATTTTGAGGAAGTTCCTTATCTGGTTTTACGAGTGTAAAAACATAAACTGACAATCTTTCTCTTAAAGGCTTGTCCGGAAAAAAGGAAAAGATTGAGTAAAAGTGGCACTTTACCATGCTCTGTTATCTCAACATAATGGCATGGTCATTACATCACTTTTATATGCTGCAATACCAGGACCTATATTGTAAAGAGTAGGAATGATTTTAAGAAAAAGGTCAGCTTAGAATTTCACACACTCTGTTCATATATGCTTTAAACTGGAATGTTGTATATACAACAACATCCTTTTGCATTTAGAAGACCATTTTGAAAATACAAACCTAAGCCAAGAGGTTTCTTTATCTCTTTAAACCATTGACCAAAAGGGTTTGGGAAGAAGGTATACTAGTTTTTCCAGGTTATTAAAACCAGCCTAGGTATTTAAGCAATGGGCAGTAAACAGCAGCTCTTTAAAACAATTCAGTTGTGACACACGTTAAGAGCTAACTTCCTTCTGTGGAGGAAGAAAAATACAGAACAAAGTATTTCAGGAAAAGAAGGAAAGACAGACAAAGAGAAAGACAGAATGCACTCTAAACTCAGAGCTTAAACCTCAAAGTTCCTCTAGCTCTGCATTAACTAACAGAATTCCCCATCCACAGATTAGCTGAAAGGCAGCAAGATTCATCACATTGAAGTTAAAAGTGCAGAAAATGGAATCACAGTAATCCTCACTGACATGTTTACATCTAGAGTCTGCTGAGCATCTACGTCTGTTATTTGATAAGCATGGAAATAAGAGTCTCAGACTTTGAAACAGTGATACCAACTAATCCTATCCTTGCAACTCTTACAGATGCCTCAACACATCTAAAAATTCCTCACAGAGAGGTGATGGTACCTGTGATCTAGTGATCCCCCTTGCTATGCCAAGATACATAATTCTACACAGGAAAGCTTTGAGCTTCAGCTCATGCCCTTTCCCCACCGCACTTTTGGGGAGACTCTGGGGCAGCTCCAGCCAGATAAACCTGTTGGCTTGATCATCTTCATAAACAACAGGAAAACACACTTTATTATCCAGAAGGAATCAAATGGCTTCTCTATCAGAGTGAATAAAGCTAATGTTGACATTTCTAAGTAAATATCTCTCACTTTTAATTACCCCTTTTTCCTTTAATGCAAACCTATGGTGAAGTGACAATGCAGTAATTTGCAGGGATTATCAATATATATATATATGGTTCATTTACCAATATGTTCTTTGATTCATCAGTTATTATATATATTTTTTATACTATATTTACAGTGTCTTCAAATGTGACATCAGTATGAAATGTTCATTACATTTTATAGACTAGATTGCATAGCAATTCTCTGCTCAAGATTAATTTAGACCAAGTCCTGCTATCATTCTTCAACCTGCCAGTTTAGGAAGCCACCCTCTGCCCCTCGTTCACATTCTTATCACATGACCTGTAGAGCCTCCACTCCTCACCACCCTATGTAGAGCACAGAGCTTTAGCAGCTGCTTTTTACCCTACTCCCAATTAGTGTGACACCAAACCAGAGGCTGCCAGCTGAACTCTCAGTTGTTCCCTGGTGTGCCACGCCAATCAATTAAACAAATTGATTTTGTAGAATGGTTTTCTTGAAGTTAAACAGAAATGCGTAAAGACTATTTTGTACATTCAACTTGAGATGTGCTTCATACCTTTTAATCTCTACAGAAGCCTGTTCTCCTCCTGCCATCTCACATAAACCTAAGAAAGCTGTTTTGTTGTTTTTCTTTCCATACAATGCTTTTCACAGTTTGACAAAATTATGTGCTGGAGGGATTCTCCTTTCTAGTGTTGAATTCCCAACTCACATTATAAAGTAGAAGACATTTCCTGCAGAGTCTAAAGAGAAAAGATTTCATCCCAATGCCTCCCTTTCTCCTTCACCAGTAAGCATTTGATCTCTGGTTGATCCTCTTGAAGAACTAAAATAATCTAGAAAACAATCAAGGTACTACATCTGTATCTCCAATACCTAATGCAGATTCCTGTTCTACTGTGTATCTGTGCAGGAGGTAATCAACCTTGCAGTTCTGCCCTATTTATAGTATATTTATAAGCCATTTAGCCAGAGAAAGTGGCTCCAGAGGGGGCTACAGGAAAATAGGGATAGCAAAATGAAATATGATATAGATTGTGCAGAAAAGCAGAATGTTATATGTTTTTAGATATCGTAATTTTTCAAGAAGATGTTTTATTTCTCTACATATTGCTGGTCAAACACAGAACTTTGTGCCTGGGTAGTAGATATAAAACGTGTTTTTTCACATTTACACTGCTAGATTTAGTGTACGTGAAAAATTTCTGTTACAGATTAGGAGACAAAATGTTGAGGACTGGTAACACTTCTGTTTGAAACAGATTTTTTTGCATTTCTATCCCAAATACTTCACAATATAAAGAAGATATTGCTCAAGATGAGTCAAATATTAGCTCAGCTACAACCCTCATTATGTTCCCAAAAAGTTAAAAATTACTTTGAACAATGCTATGGGGTTTAGAAACCAGGACAAGATGATCTATAGCTATTAATTCCATTTTGGGTATCAAGAGGGATTAAAATGCAATATCCATAATCACTACTCTGCATCAAATCAGGAATTTAGATCTTAACATTTCACAGCTGAAGATAGTGGAGATTTTGCTATTTATTTCATTATTATTAGAATAAATACACCATTCTTTTGAAGAGAACTAAAATATACTTGGGAAAAGTCCCTGAGGATGTTAATTACGACCTTCACCTGGCCATATCTCCAGCACAAACTTCATTTAAAACACTACTGATGTTTGATACAGCTACTCCAAAAATAATTAGTGGAAGCTAATTATTAGGGAAGAGTTGCAGTAAAAAAAAATTCAGTGGCCAAGTGAGATATCTTTAAATCAGAAACCAACTGTTGCCAGTTAGTTTCCTTCCAGTAATATATGCTGAGTATTTATTGTGTGACAAAGCTAAAAAGCAAACTGTGGTGAACAAAAGGAGGAACTGCGGCTCCTGCTACTTTAGTTGCTCAAGTGAACTTTTTATCTTTTTTATAATTTGGTTAAACCACCTTCATAGCCAAAAGGCAATAAGATAATGTCAGCCAGCACTGAAAAACAGGATACTGGTGTTGTTAATAAAATCCCTGACAAGTTGTGCAGGGTTGTGGAAAGCTGAACATCCATGAGTACAGTATATAATGAACAGGCTCAACTTGGAGCATAATGTCTTTCTGTTCCCTCACCCTCTGCGTGAAGACCCCATTTCCATATCCATATGTTTCTTTTTCTCTATTCCTGTTTTTTGACAGGTAAATGTCAAGACCCACAGAACTGACTGCTGCAGCAGCAGGGCATCAAGGAAGCTTGGAAAGACTGATGGTGCCCAGCAAACATGGTGGCTTTCAAGGACCCCTGGGGCACTTTGCTCCAGGATGCAGCTGCCACCTTTGATATTTCAAGCTGTGTTTTGCTGAGTGGGAGGATAGTTAAAATATGAACATAACTACATATATACATATCTATATATCTATATATATATATCTCAATCTCTACCACACGGGCTTGCATTTTGCATGGGCTTGTAATGTAGTTGCAGATACTCTACTCCAGAAATGCAGAAAACATTACAGGTAGACAGACTGTCAAAACTTAATCTGAAGAATTCATCTGCAAATACCAGTTATAGCAGTAGTTGATTGTAACTGCTAATACATTAATATTATATAACTGAAAATATATTATATACTCAGAGAATCTGTCATGTTCTCGAGATAAGACCTAAGGCTGAATACTCAAAGAGGTATCAACAGTACAGATAGACTTGTAAGATACAGTTTCAGGTTTATCAGTGCATATAAAGATTCATCTTTTTTTGAACTAGCATTTGAAAATGGTATTTTGAATCTTAAGATTGATGATTAAATAGGAACTTCCAGATCCTGGATACCTCACTCATAAAACTGTGATTCTGAGACAGTAGTAACACAAAAAATTGGTGTCACGGCACATGTAATCCAGCTAAGAAATGTTCCTGTTTCACTTGCAGGCCACTGTAGCATTCTGTTTCCTGCGCGAAAGGCAGATCAAGAAAAACATTTTTTTAGTTTATATTCCTTTCAATTTGATAATGCGATGCTCTGACCTATCTACGTCAAACTTTCTGTCCAGTGCCAATAGATCCCATAGAATACCAACATCTCAGAAATTTGTAGAAAATATTTATCAATTACAAATAATGATAAATGTTGCTAAATATGCATCTTCTCTTCCGTTCCAACTTAATAAAACCTTAATTGCTGGGCATAATGTAGGCAGTGCTGTTTCATGACCAGTGTGTAAGGAGGAACAAGGTTTAAGCAAAAGGTTCAGTGTACCTAGGAGTAGGAGGAAAGAAACCCTGCACTGAAGGATATTTGGAAATCCACATAAAGCCAATAATCTCAGCTTTTATGATTAGATCTTCTCTAAAAGAAAGAGAGAAGTGAACAAACACAAAGACAAAAAAACAGAGGCAAAAAGAATTAATAAAACTAACTGAAATCCCAGTTGGCAGTCTGTGAAGAGAATTGTGAATGGACATGAAGGTCACTACCTTAGCACAGCTAACAACGGTCACTCACATACTCGTGAAAATGTGAAGTTTTCACCAAAACAAGCTGATGGTAAAATCCTAAAGACCTATGGCAAAGCAATACAGGAGCATGCACTGACTTTAATTCTGTTTTTCTGTGAATAGGAATTAGAACTTCTGACTTAATTGTCCATTTTCCTACAATGACCACTTTCCTTAAAAAACAACAAACAAACCCCTCCCACACACAGACAAAAAACAAAACAAAAAAAAAACCCACCAAACCAAAACCAGAAAATCTGTCTTCCCCTGCCAAACACAATGATCTTTTTCTTTCACAGAAGTTCAAATTTAGTCCCACTGTAATTATTTGTATTTATAAGGAGAAAGCTGGGTGTGTTTTACAAAGCTTTTTTTTTACCTTCTACTATCAGAATTTCTTAATCTCTTCCATGTAATTGCTTTCTGTAGATCAAGCCTTTTTAAAAGGTCTGTTCTGCCAATGTCCTTTGCTGTGTGCACAGAGCTCCCAATGACATTAATGAATGTTGAGCACATGACTTGAGGACAGACAATGATTCCTGTCATTTTGAGTGTTAAGAGCTCCTAACAGAGACCATGTAGGGCAAGCACTAAGCTGCACAGTGGCAGTAACTACTGGTTTTTTTAATGAACTTTAGGCATTCTTAGAATGCCATGGGATAAAACCCTGAAGGAAAGAGGGGAACAAGAAAACTGGTTAATATTCAAAGATCATCTTTTCCAAGGTTAGGAGTGATGCATCCCAACACAGAGGAAGTCAGGAGGCCTGCATGGATAAATATGGAACTCACAGACAAACTGAAACACAAAATAGAATCCTACAGAAGGTGGAAGCAAGGACAGGGAGGAATACTGAGAGGTTGTCTAAACAGCCAGGGATCAGGTCAGGACAGCTAAAGCCCTGATAGAATCAAATGTGATCAGGAACATCAAGGACAACAAGAAAAGCTTCTATAGGTAGGTCAGTGATAAAAGGAAGACTAGGGAAAATGTGGGCCTGCTCAAAATAGAAACAGGAGAACTGTTTACCCAGGACATGGAAAAGACTGAGATACCCAGTAACTCTTTTATATCAGTCTTTACCAGTAAGTTCTCCAAGTGGCAGAAGGCAAAGGCACTGATAAGAAGAATGAAGAAATGTCCAGGTGCAGCCCAGTGACAAGTGGTGTTCCTCACGGGTCACCTTTGTTGGTGACATGGACAATGGTGCAGTGCTGTGGGGCAGTCAAGACACTGGAGGGAAGGGCTCCCATCCAGAGGGACCCTGACACTTGAGAGATGGGCTACACAAACCTCATGAAGTTCAACAAGGCCAAGTACAAGGTCCTGCAGGTGAGTCAGAGCAACACCAAGCACAATCACAGGCTGGGCATGGGTTGAGACCAGCCCTGAGGAGAACGTCTTGGGGGCGTTGGTAGATGAGAAGATGATGTGCAGTGTGTGTTCACAGCCCAGAAAGCCACCTCTGTACTGGGCTTCATCAAGAGAACTATGGCCAGCAGGGCAAGGGAGGTGATCCTCCCCCATACTCTTATCTGACCCCACCAGAATACATGTATCAAGTTCTGGAGCCCCCAACAAAAGGATGTGGATGTGTTGGAGTGGATCCAGAAGGACAAGGAGATGATCAGAGGTCTGGAGAACCTCTCCTGTAGAGACAAGCTGAGAGAGTTGAGGTTGTTCCATCCAGAGATGGGAAGGCTCCAGGAGCCCTTATAGCAGCATTCCCATACCTAAAGGGGACTACAAGCAAGCTGGAGAGGGAGTTTTTTGCAAGGGCATGCAGTGATAGAACGGGAGAACGGCTTTAGATAACAGAGGGTAGGTTTAGGTTGGATATAAGAAAGAAGTTCTTTACTATGAGGGTGGTGAGGCACTGGAACAAGTTGCCCAGAGAAGTTGGCAGGTTAGATGGGGCTTTGAGCAACATGGCCTAGTGAAAGGTGTCCATGGCAGAGGGGTTGGAACTAAATGAGCTTTAAGGTCTCTCCCAATTCAAACCATTCTATGATTTTATGATTTTTACTTGTGCCTCATAATTGGACTCTTCCTGTCAAAAAAAATCACCCTAAAACTCCATTATCAATGTTTTTATGCGTAAGAGATGTTTCTTAAGTGTTACTTTCCTATTTTTCCTAGTAGCATCAGTAATAAATTAATGTCAACAATTATTCTGGAAAACATAAAATGCATAGTTTTGTTTAATCAGTACAGAACATTTTTCACCTACAAATGTCACCTCCTGCTGGGGGTATAAAAATGCAAGTGATGCACTTGCAAAAGAAAGTCCATCTATGCTGTCCCCCATAAACAATCAAAATACATTGTAAGAACACAAGTCTGTTCCACCCCACCCGTAGACACACAGGTGCTACTGTTCAATTAACATGGAAGGGCCTTTAAAAATAATAAAGTAATTAGACACGTTCATGAGAGATAATTATGTCATGTAAAGATAAGCATTCCCGGAAGAGCTTTAGCCTCTATTAGAAAAGAGCATTTTTTACATTTTTCCTCTCAAATTAATTTCACAGACATGCAAGGTGTGATGGGAAAACGGCACCATTCTCATCAGTGTTAAAAGCATATGATATGAATGAGGTCTCCAGCATGGCACTGGCTGCAATAAATTATCAAGTGTGCGTTCTGTTTTCTGAAATGGGCTCAATTTATCATTTTATTGAAAAGGTTCCATTATGCTAATGTCTTATAAAAACACTTTCTGCTGTTGCTAGAAGGTGAAGAGGGGATATCAATTTTTATATATAGAATTTGGAAGTATTGCAGCAGTGAATTGTTAAGGGTTAATAACCCTACCAGAAGATAAAATATATATAAGAGCAAACTTCCAAGGACTTTGTAATGACAAATTTTCATAACCCTACAGGAAGCAGAATACCTTTCTTAAGCTTAACTCTCTTAAAAGAAATGTTGACAAAATTAGCAATAGTAAATTTCTGGGCTGAAAACTCTCCCTCTCTTCTCCAATTAGTCCTTGAATTTACACTGGAGACTGCTCTTTTCCAATTAAGATCAGAATAGAAAATACCATTACCATTATTGTCAACTTGCCCAGATAACAAATATGAGGGATAACGAGAGAGGGGTACATGGGTGATTTTTTGAAAAAGGGGAATACCCCTTCTCTAAATAAAACTTTCTGTAATAAGAACATAAGAACATTTTTCTTTTGAATTATTGTTTATAAAACAGGAAAATATTAAAAGAAGAGAACACAATTTTGATAGGTAATATGTTTGATCTCGCACAATAGCCATTCTGTGTTTTTTTGGTTTATATTCAAAAACCCTCTTCTTTTTGTTTCAAAAACATTACCCTGTTTTCAAAAGGAAACATTTTCCTAGGGGCATGCCTTCCCTACCTCTGAATGTACTCATAGAGCATAATCCAAGGAAGTACAGCATCAAGAGGAATAATTTAATATGTACTGACATTAACAAGCTGCCCAGAAAAGGAGTTGAGTCACCATTCCTGGAGGTATTTAAAGTTCAGATGTGGCACTAAAGGACATAGTTCAGTGGTGGACTTGGTAGTGATGTGTTGACCTTTGGGCTCAATGACCTTAAGGTCTCTTCCAAAATGAACAATTCCATGATTCTATGACTGCAATATGTTTTAGCAGTCAAAAACAAGTGGAGCTAGAGCACTTTAGCATTATCTCATTGGATCATCAATAAAAACCCTTCTGGATCTCACAGCTTCAAACATGGATCACAGTTCAACAATTCCTGTCATACATTTACCAAACAGCTTGGAAACTTCAAATATTTGGAAAATTCTCATTTGATACATAGGAAATATTTAGTGCAATTGAGTTAAAATGAAATCCAATGTCTCTTTCCACTATGAAAATGATATTGCCATACTCTTCTATTAATACACATGGATTTTTAGACCTGAGATGCGCATACTTAAAAGATGGTTACTTCTGAAAAACATGTTCTAACACTGTGACAGTCTAGTCAGGCACAATATGTAAGCATTTTGCATCAAGTATGTGAGCAATGTGACTACCAAAGGAGCAAAGAGGTGTGTAGTTGCACACATCTTTGTCTCAGGAGGCATCCTCAAAAGCTTGTAAAACAAAACAAAACAAAACATGCATGAGGAACTGCAAATGGGTAGAACACCTCCCAGGTATGGGACACCCATGAAAGGTAGCTGGCAAAACAAAAAACAATGGAAGCAATGAAGAACATAAAGGAGGGGACAAGTAGTATAAAACTATTGAATAAGAAAGGAAAATGGAGAAGAAGGAAGACAAGTGCTTTAGTTCCAGTTTCTCTTTTAAAAGAGCTCTCAGGCCCAATGAACTCAACTTTTGTGACTACAACACATCAGTGCAATGAACACGGCATCAGATTATGGCCTTGTACATTGACAGCAAATTTAAGATAAAAGGCCTAACAGTGAAAGTCTAACAGTTTAATGCATGAAATGAACACACAGTGATAGCAATGTGCTGTACCTATGGCTCTGTGCAATGTGCACAGAGACAGCTGTCAATGCAGGAATTTTATAAAAATTTGTTTTGAACTTTAAAACAGACTTGTAAATACAATAAATTTACAGTGTGTAATGAAGACAAATGCAGCCTTGCTTCTCAGAAATTATTTGTTAAAATCAGGACTAGTATATTATTTCTGATTTGGTATTTTATTCTGCATTTCTTAAAAAGGTAAATTAATACCTTCCCTTTTCTGGGCAGATTGATCCTCAAATTAGTATTGCATTTAACATTTAAGTTTGTAAAATAATATATTATAAAAAATCTGAATCAAATATAGGCTAAATCACAATGTGGTGCTTGAGGCATTTTCATTTAAATTAAAAGAAGTTCAATCCTTATACAAAAGTAAACTCTTAGGGTACCAAATCCAAAAATAAATAGTAACCTAACTAGTTACTTGATTATGTCTACTGAAAGAATACATTGGTTGCATATTAAGTAATTAATACTACTTTTTATTGTACAGCAATATGAATCTTGTTCAAATGAATGTCTGTGAAAGAGGACTATCATAAGAATTAGGTAACCACCAGGAAATGCTGTATTATATGTCAAGAAATTTAAGAAAGGCCAGCATAAATACTCTGGTAATTTGTTTTTAGAATAATATTTTGATAACTCTAGAAAAAACGGCTTAATTACTAAATGCAAATTGCACGGAATATGGATTTTCCTTCTCCAAACTACTGATTTACAATACCTTGGACCCAAGGTATATTTAATTAATAAATTAATTTTATAATTAAGCCACAAATGATTTGTACACATGCCAAAGGAAAAGAAAAATTTTTATACTGATTAATTTCCTTTGAAATAAAATTCAGTTAAATGACATGAGAAATTTTAGGAATTCTTTTTTATCTCTTTTAAGAGAATAGTAAATCCTTAGATATTTGGATTTGTAACACAGAAAAGCAATATTAGGTCAGAGCTTCAGGTTTCTGAGTGACAATAAAAATGTTCTTTCCATGCTGGAAGCCATTTTGAATGGATGAGTGCTCATGTTTTGATGAAATTCTCAAAAAGGGATAAGAAATAGCTGCAGTTGTTCTCAGCTTGGTGCTGGGTAGTCCTACTCAGCCTAACACTACATGCAAATGGGGAGGTAGATGCACACCATAACCCTGCCCAGCCTGGATCTAATTTGAGATTATAAAGTATATAAAACTGAAGTAATTTCACAATACTTCAGGACTTTAGACTACTCATTTGCTTCGAACAGATTTGACACAGAAATTCTTATCCTTTTAGGCTTTTTGAGTAAAAGAATTATAATAAAGCATAATATCAATTATAGGGCATGGGAATTTTTAACACAGTCATCAGAATACTATTCAAAAACTATTTGTACAATGTCAGCAATTTCCATGTTTAAATTGATAGGTTTTTTTTATTTATCAGGGCTTGCCTCAGAAGCATGCACAGATCTGACTAGCCACACCCTAAATGGTGGCTTTGCCTTCTAAGTGTTTTTTACTGTCTCTTTCATGGAATCAGACTCTTACATGCAAGGGGGACCAGTTCATCACTTCATGCATCACTAACAATACTGAGGTTTTGGTAATAACAGCTTCATCTGCCTTAACTAACACTTGTATTATTTGGAAAGACAAGAAGATTTAACATATATTAAATTTTGGTAAACCATTACCTAACTAGATGGAAAACAATCAATCCCCCTTTTTGCTAGAATTTATGGCTTGATACACCTAAGTCACTATATAACAGTACTTTATTAACTCTTTGAACAGAAGATCATGGAAAGATAAGGAAACAGAGGTGCCTTGCATGCAAGCATTTGTAAGTCTATCTAAAGAATACCAGGGGTTTTTTCACCTTTTTTTTTTTTTAATTTTTTTTTTATTTTTGGGAATTGACCAGATGAACATTTATTTAAAAGTTGAAAATAAAAAAACCTAAGTAATGATGACCACATCTACTTGATTCAGACAAAATAATAAACCAGCTGATAATGGATTGACCTGGGAAATACATAAGTAACAACATTCATGTCAGCTGACAGAAAACAGATTCTGTTGAACTATCTTTTTCGTATTACAAATTTGCTTGACATCAGTCATACATTTAAAAAGGGGAGGAAATGGGTATCTGCAGTCTGACTTCCTGCCTAGCACCATCCATACTACTTCTAGGTTGAAGTCCTATCTTCATGTTTCAGAAAAAAATGTTCTACATTTTTTTTTTTAATTGACAAATATAGAGAATTCTTGTAAGCTAGGATAACTTGCACTGGTGGTTGATTTCCTGGCAAGTTAAAATCCATGTGTGGTATTTGTATTTTCTGGCTTGCACTTTCTAGACAATGAGAACTAAAATCCTAAGATAGCTGGTAAGAGCTAACATTCCCACATTACCGAATTTTCACTCCACAGATGTCGAAACAAATACATACCAATCATGGTGGGCACTTTTGTATGATTCTCATGACTCTTCTCCTGAACCTTCTCACAGTTTAGACATCAAAACAGTGTGTTATACCAGTTTCAGTTATGCAAGTGTAAAAAGCAGAGAAAAAACATATTCTCCACTCCTCTCTGTTTTCTCTTTATGCTTCCAAATATTCTATTGACTTTCTTGAATCTGAAATCATGATGCATTCTCATATTCAGCAGATGAGTCACACAAACCCTTATGTTTCACAGATTCATTGTTTTTTAGGTAGAAATCAGAGACTCATAGAATTATTAATGTTAGAAAAGATCTCTAAGGTCATAGAGTCCAACCATTATCTCTTCATCTTATATGTGTATCTACTGATATGCAACCATTGTGGAACATGGTTTCATTTACTTACATTGTGTTTATTAAACCACCTTGTCCCAGATATTGGACAGATGCAAATTAGGAGGGGGTGAGGTAGGATGAAAGTCCTGTGCTGAGATTTTTTTACATGTCCACTAGACATTACACAATGTTTTCAGAACAAAGAAACAACAACAAAAACAAAGAAAGAAAGAAAGAAAGAAACCCCAAAATCTCCAAGAACAACAAAAAAAACTGAGAAGAAAAGGCATTTCTACGGCTTTTGTCTGCAAAGACAGGAAACCTGGAATTATTTGATGAACAGATAATTTGGATCCAATTTCATATTTTTTTTCAGCTTGCTAATGACTTTCAAACTTCTGAATTTCTCATAGAGAAACACGCTGTAGTCTAAACAACACAGTGCAAGTAAGATGCATCTTCAGACCAGTCAGGAGTTGATTTCATTACTCACACAAGAGCGGGGGTGAGCTGGAAGGAGGATGTCCTGTTACATGCTTCTGCAAGGAGCAAATGATACCCTTAGTGCAGATACACTGCCAGGCCATAAGGATTTTTGTCTCATGAAGTGCAGCAGTTCATACTACCTAAGTATATTGCATATATAATAGCAGTACAGAACAACAATAGTTGCCTCTCTCCTGGTTTGTCTGGTAAAAGTTTACATTTTGCCCTCTCAGCATTCACAGAAATACTTCACAAATACTATTTTAGCAGTCAAATGCTGCTAAAGCTTCTGGGAGAAGCTCTTGCGATGTGAAAATTACCACAAACCTTTTTCCTCAAAATTCAAAGGAGGGCAAATAAAACAAAATCATGGCAGGAACATGAGGTCAACATAACAAATAAAAATAACTTAGGCTTCAGAAAGACAAAGTCTCAGTGTTTACTGTCGCAATTATGGAATAGCTGTGTAGCACGTCAGACTAAACATTAATTTAATCAATTAATTACACCTTTGCCTCTAAATTGTATGTTCAAATTTGTCATCTACACACCAAAAAATAAAGATTATACCTTGTTCACCTGTCTAGGTTGCTAATGTAGACTGATCATCACAATCATTCATCTCCTAAGGCAACAGCTTGCAGCTTGGTAAGTATAATTTCAGCTATCAGTGATGGTACCTGCTTCCTTCAGCCACTCATTCCCACTACTATTAGCCATTTCATTTATGCTAAAGGAAATCCTTGCTACACAATAAAGTTTACTGCAANTTTTTTTTTTTTTTTTAAAGTGACTACAAATTAACGCACCCTAAATCCATAAGGAAAAATATAGTTCCCCATACTGAACAAAGGAGTGGAGCTGAACAGACAAAAGGACAATTTTTAATTGTGAGAATCAAAACAAGGAAAGATGTTAACAGGCCTTTAAAAAGTACTTATTATTAACATCCTTTCACAAAGAATTACCGGTCATTAGAGTGGCTCATTTATTTTTTTTCTTCTATGATAAAATGCCTTTATAATTTAATCACAGATAAAACTAGCCCACATATTTTGTCAATATATGTCATCCTCCTGCATTCTGCCATGAAAATATTTGTTGCAATAGAAGACACCTATCAGTTTATACTTCACAGAGTGTGTAGTCTGTGGACAAACATGTCACATGACACATTTTAAAAGTCCTTACACGTGTATAAACTATTCTGTGAAGTCATGCACAGCTATTAAATCTGTGTACATATGTACAGTAATGAAAAAATAAATATGTGGTAAGGTTTAAAGGCTCACACTTTTGTCTTGCCTCTGAGAGTAAGCCCAGGCTGGAGTCCTGTCCCTAGTTTACCAGATTTAAATCAGCATGCGTCCCTCTTATCTCATTACTCATTCAGATTGGGAGATGTGGATCATTAAGCTGGGTACTAATTTGCTCCCAAACTGCACTCATTTATCATTAGTTGGCAGTGAGAGGTTGACCAAGTCAGTTGTGGAATACTTTCCTGACCCTCCCATGGATTGTATATTTTCTGCATGAGCTACTTAATAAATTCTCTAGAAGTTATTTTAGCAGTTTTAGTAGCCATTTTGTTAGGCAAGATTATCTCTGTGGCCAGGTTAGTCACAGAGGTATCTCTGTCATATTCACAATTTATCTTCTGTACTCTGGATATATATATTTGCTATTATCTTCTGTTCTGTGCAAAAAGGGTATTTGTGTACTGTTCTTTATATAAAGACATCTCTGATGGACTATTATGATAAATCAGAAGAGAAGCTGATATTGCACAGAATGATGTATCTTCACTGGGGCAACATAGTGTCAGTAAGATAATTCTGCAGTAACTTGTGTCTTAGATTATTTTTCACAATGAAGATTTCTCAGGAATCATTTGGTGGATGAAGAACTACAAATGTCTATAGTACCAACCATCATGTGTTGTGCCAGCAAAGCTTTAATAAATCTTAAATGGATTGTAAGTACTTTTTTATAAATTGTATGGGTATGAAAGCATCACAACAGACTGGGAATTAAACATATTTGCAAGGCATAAGCTGCCCAACATTCTAGTTAAGGAAACTTCTATAATGGAAATTTTAGAGACTGTATTTTGCCTTCTCATAGACCTCTGGGGGTTTTGCCATCTTATAATACTTTATAAAAATATGAGCATAATACAAGTTAGAGACAGGAACAACACAAGAAATCACAAATTTTATCCACAAAGCAAAATTATTACACTAGAAGACACATCAGATGCTTATCACCTTAATATTGTTGTATTTCTTGTTTAATAAATAAAATAAACCATATATTTTGGGGGCTTTTCCCCTATGGTATGGAACTAGAACTGTTCACCCTAAGAAAGAAAAAGACACATGTTTACAAATGTATATTGAAATGTACTAAGTCACTGAATTACCTGATTTTTCAGAGGGAAGTGAAACACTGCTTTTTCCAGGATCCAGAATAACTGCCAACCCTGCAGAGAGTGATGGGAGGATGCTGGTACTGAGATCTATGCGAGTTAAACTCTCAGGTTCTCTTTTAAAGTCTTTTAGAACACCTCCAACACAGCTATCTTCTGTCTTCTCGTGGTTCTGACTGTTCTTCTGTGGACTCTCAACAACATGAACAATGCTCTGCTGGGCCAGGTCACAGTTCTGCAACACAAAACCAAAATCGCAATAAATAATTAATTGTGACATAATGGACAAAATCCCTCTATTTCCAATTTGTTGTTTGTTAAATGGTCTCCAAACCATTTTGGGGAGAATTTCAGTGTGCAGTAATGGAGTTTAAAGCAAAGTGACAAGTGTAAATTGCTGGAATTAGGATTACTTGCATTGCCAAAAGGGTCACAACACTTACAAGTGCTAAACATTTAACAAAGAAATAGTGGACTAGAGCCAACAGCTCTAAATAAGTCAGGTTTATTGGCACAAAGTAAAAAATCTCCAGTGGGAGCACTACTAAATCAAGCACTAAGAATATTCAACACTTAAGAGGCACTTGCACAAAAAATGCTGTAACACACTCTTCATGTAGCAATTCAGGGTCAAACTTGATGATCACGGAGAGTTCATGAACAAGCTACTCCAAAATATTTTGATAATTAGGAATGGGAAAGATGATACTACTGATGAAGAGAGATACTATTTCTTGTCTGTAATGTAATTTTCAGCCTAAATCTGGTTTTAGATGTAGACCCAGTATGAGTTTCCCATTCTTTCCAAAAATGACATTTAACTGTTGACTTTACATTGAGTTAAAGCCTGTGGAGGATATCATGACTGTTTTGGTCTTTCATGATAAAACAGAAGAACTGCTAGCCATTTTAGCCCAAAATGAGATGATTTTATGGTCTCACATATACAGAAGCTTCTCATTTTCAGTCCTCACCAGAGGTGATTCTTAGACAGTCTTTCCAGATCTCGTATCTTAGAAAACAGCAGGGTAAATAAGAATCTCATGAAAGGTTTATACATGATAAATCAGGATGTGTTTCCCAACTTGTTAAGTATTTTCACAATGCTCGAACAGAACAGAAAAGCAAAATATTACATCAGAACTAGAAATCACAGAGATTTCAGAAGACCTAGCATTAATGAAGGTCTTTCAAGAAAAGCTTGTATTAATCTTTCCGCAACACACTTTGCAAGAAAAATTGTTCCTTATTTGGTGATACCTTCTGGAGATGCACACCTAATTCTCTAGTGTCATGAATGAACATAAACATCAGCCTACCCAGAAAGTAGATAGTCTGTCAAAAAATTAATTTTCTAACTCCCTGCAGCATCATTAGGTTGGCCATATCTGCTGTGAAATGTCAAGACAGACTGCTGAATGCATCTGAGAGAAGCAGAAAAAGTTCTGAAGCATTTGTCTCTGTGTTTACACAATATTTTAAAATTGTAATTGGTATGTGCAACTAATATATGCCATTTTAATTGCAAAAGATTCCTTTACAGATATTTTAGTGCTCTTTACACCCCCATTCTCCCATGCTCTCGTCTACCACTTCTATTCTGGTCTCTTTTCTGTTGAGTGGTTTTCCTTCATTCTCTTACATTATTTCTCAGTACTTCTCCCTCCACACTTTCTTTCTTGTGCAATGCAATTTAAAGGACAAAAATCTGGCTTTTGTTTTGTTTTAACTGAATTTTTAATAACACGCTCTCTCCTTAGTGAAGCAGTAATCAGCCAGCAGAGATTTGTCAGAGCAAGGACACTGCAGTCTTAATATTCAATCAAAGCAATTATTAGATTTCAACCTTAGAACATTATGTTGACATTAAAGGTCTCCTCTTTTTTTTTTTTTTGGTACAGCTTGTTTCCCATCGCATTTTAACAAGATCCATTTAAATAGCTCAATAATTTCATTCATTAACACAAAATACAAAACATGTCTGTCACTATAAAACTTCTCTCACTAAGAATACTGCATGACATTAAATTATTTAATAATTTAAAAGAAATTAATAATGAAATTAATAACTAGGCAAACGAGGAGCTCAAAAGTGATTTGCTCAGTTATAGTGAGAGTTTAAAAAAAGAAAGAGGTATGTATGTAAAAACTCACAACCTTGGAAAACCCTAATAAACTGCCAATCAGTCATACTCTGTTTTAATGATCACCTCTTCTGGCAGTTTTGCTTGCTTAAGCAGACCCTGTTCTGCCCTTCACTTTTTTCTCAATATTTACTGTCCTTCTCAATTGGTTGTTTTTTTTATTTTTTGAAGCTTGCATCAGTTCCTGGTTCATCTCACTGCCTGATGCTGTGCTACAATCACATTGAGGGGATAGTGTATATGAGAGGATAAAAGGGATGGAAAGAGCTAAAACAAAATTCCCCCACAATTCCACCACAAACTTTTTCAACCATTCTTGCTTGACTGCTGTACATGTTTATATGCCTGGGTATACCAATTGATCTTTTAAAAGGCTTTGTGGTTAGCTCAGAAACAATGGAAGGGTTGACAAAAAAGAACTCCATCTTACCTACTATTCTCTCTTCAGCAAAATCAAGAACTACATACCTCACAAAATTATATAAAATTTGCACTTTAGTCAATTATATAGATTGCCTCAGCTGGTTAGAGCACAGTGCTAATAATGCCAAGGTTGTGGGTTTGATCCCTGCATGGGCCATTCACTTCAGAGTTGGACTCAATGATCCTTGGGTTTCCTTCAACTCAGAATATTCTGTGATTCTGTATATGACCATAGCAGCAGTGGTTTTTTGGTATTTCCCTTAATAAAATTTTAAAAGGACAGGTGAACGTGTATCTTAGCTTTCTTCCATCTCTTTATCTAAAACAAAAACAAGCTTTGACAGATTGAACATCACTGATGACGACAGTGTAGATAATAGTCTCAGGAAAGCTTAATTAGCAGACCTCAGGATAACTTTCAAAGAGAGCAGGTAGGAGAAAGAAATAACAGCCTTTGATTTTTACCCTATGTAGATTTAATATTGAAGCCACTGAACAATAACAAACTTGGAATCCCAAAGCATCAGTTTCGTAATGTTTTTCTGAGTACATTTGAATCGAATTTGGGTTGTATTTAAAGGAGGAAAGTAATCCTCAACCTTTGTAAGAAAAGTGATAAAATGGTACAAGAAGAAAATTAAAAAGAGTTATGATCATATGTTAATTGTGGAGAGACATGTAAGGGAATATAACCAAGCATTTCCCAGAATATGGGTGATTAATGTTTTATAACAGATTACATGACATGCACAATAGATGGGTGAAGTCTGCAGCTTTTTCTTTGAGAAAAGAGGTAGAATTCTAATTATTTCTGTGAGAGTTTAGGTTGTGCCTTAGGTTACTATTGTAAGGTACGATTGTTTATGTCAGTCACTTTTGTTTCCTTTGTGTATTTGTTTTACGCCTCAGGAAACATTCTTTTGAGTATATCTATTATTAATGATTCTAGAGATATTGTCTTGTCTTATCTGTTGATTCAAATTAATGCCTGTGTGCCATATGCCAATGGGAAATACTGCAAGTGTATGAAAAGTAGATTGTGAAGTAACTGCTTTCACTAGAGCAAAGGGAACTGAGAAGATCCAAAAATTATGAAACTTAGTAATAAGGACTGGTTCTTTAGAGAAAATGGGTTTTGTCCAACTTGGGAAAATGAATTCATAGCAGAGAAAATTAATATTAAAACTTTTTTTCATTCAAGCCTTTTACCTATTTTTTTTCGTTTCTTTCTGAATTCTCAAGTTGAATTTCACAAGGTTGAAGCAGCACATTCTGAATGAACAACACAACTTTGGTGCTGAGAGCTATGGGCTAACTAGAAGGTCAGCTGGGAAGACTGAAATTATGAGAAGGAAAAGATGACTTTGCTTAAGTTACTCCGAAATCCTCTTGTTAGGCTCTGGGGAGACCTCACTGCAGTCTCCTTAGAGACTGTCTAAGTCTCTAAGGAGACTTAGGAAAAAAATAAAAGGACGAGGGACGTTTTACATGGGCAGATAGTGAAAACCAAATGGGGAACACTTTTAAACAAGATTAGATGTCAGGAAGAAATTCTTCACTGAAAAGGTGGTGAGGCACTGGAACAGGCTGCCTAGAGAAGCTGTGGATGCCCCATCCCTGGAAGTGTCTGTCCAAGGCCAGGCTGCCTGGGGCCACCTTATCTAGTGAGTGGCATCCCTATGCACAGTGAGGGGGTGGGAACTGGATAATCTTTATTGACCCTTCTAACCAAAACCAGTCTGTGATTCTGACAGGTTTCTGTTTGATATCTTCTTCACAACATATTTTGATAGTAATACAAATACTGAAAGTTTTCTCAGTCTAACAAATGTAAAGCCCACTAGAGAAATCATATTTTCTGAAATGCAATACACTTAATTTTGAAACGTTTTATTTAAAGAAACATTAGAGCAGAAAATAGTTTGAATCTGCAGCTCTGTATGTAAACATAAAAATCTTGTGGTGCTTTGTCTTGAAAAGGGAGTAGAAAAATTTCCATTTCCTGCTAACCATGAGTTGGGAGTTTTAAGGTGTTGAGGTATTTTCTTACTGCATATCAATCACAAAGAGAAATTCTTCACACTCCAATACCTATGATTCAGTTTGAAATTCCAACTTTTATGTTACCTGGAGATTCACACCTTTACCCACGAATCCTAGGGCCTAATGTGGATACAGTAACAGTGGAATTATCTAATTGCTGCCTGTTTAGATAAAGAAGATAATAGACTGCCTGATGCCATTCCCTAACAGATTCACATAAGGCCAATGCTCAAGAAAAGGTATTTTCTAGGAATGATCAACAAAACCCAAAAAGTTGGCTTTCCAGTTTTGTTGGGGTTTTTTTTCCCCTTAAAAATAGCACAACACATCTCTTCAAACCAATAGGACCCCATGTAAAAGTGTAGATGACACATGATTTTATTGGGAAAATATTTTTTCAAGGATAATGTAGGGAGACATTAAAGATGACCTTCTAAACAGACAAATAAGCATATGAAGTTCCAAGAAAAGAGAGGGAAAAAAGCTCAAGGCTTACTCAACTGTTGCTGTAACCCTTTCACAAGGACAGAGCCCAGGTCTCAAAAGCAGCAGAAACAGAAAGGAAATCAATTGGAAGAGGAATACTGTTTCATCCCTTGACCACAGTGAATGCAAAAAAGCAAAAAGAAAGCAACACCATGATAATACACTTTATTACATAGGAAGTTAAATCTGGTATATTAATGTATTTGAAAGTAGAGACTACCTAAAATAAAAGATACAGATATAGCAATAATATTCTGTTGAGCCATGTAGGTTTAAGGAATCAGAAGCAAGATTTGCAAGAAGACTTAACATCTTTTATTTGATCAGCTAATATAGAAAGAAAAATCAGCTTCTGGGCTCAGAAAATCTTTTACAGGTCATGGCAAAGGGAAACCTGAAGGGAAAATTAAGCACTGTTAAAATAATGAAGGAAATCAGCACTCTGATCTGATATCACCATCCATTTGTGTGAATGCTGACTTCTCAATGGCAGTGAACTAAATATTGCTCCACATGGGGCAAGGGAAAAAAGCCAGTGCACCACTAGAAGTAAATTACATGGACCACTTAGCAGTTAAATTCCAGCAATCAGAAACTACTTGCTCTTTTATGATGCTATGGAATACATCTATAGTTGATTTCAGTTCACCTTTTCAATATTTTCAGAGTTATATGTTACTGTTCTAGTTTAGCATCCAGAATATTGTGGGTGCTAAGCAACACCTAGAAGTAGAAGGAAAAATAGATATATTATGCAAAGCACCACACATTATTCAAATAAATGTGATGAAAAGGCAGAAAACCCTTCACTTAGCAGAAGAGTTAATCAAGACACATTCAAATTTAGATTCTATTATTTTTTTAGCAAAGGGAACAGTTGATGTTCTACAAGAAGCAATAAGTACATACTGTGGGATTTACTACAGTCCCTTCTGCCAATGGTCCCTCTGCGTAGCAAGAAGCCCTGACTAACATCTCCAAAAAGTCCCTGATTTACAGTCAAAGACAACAGTTCATATATTTCAAAGGTTCTGCTCTGAACAATACTCTTTGAAGAGAAGTAAAAGACTTAGGATTTTATACAGACTAGTCCCTTAATGAGTTAATAATTTGCTGGAAATGGAAATGTATTCAACTAAGTCAGAATTCCCCCTCTTCCTTCAGTTACAAATCATTTAATTCTTCATTTCCATCTTTTTCACATTATAACACAAAAATTTAATGCTAATTTCTAGCTCAGTGGAGGGAATGCAGAGTTAATGCTCAGTTAGGAACGTTGCAGGGTTATTATTTTTTGTACACAATCTAAGACCTTAGCAATGCTATATACATATTTCTAAATGGCATTACTAATAAAATGACACCATTAATATGACAACTTTTCTCAAATGTAGATCTTTTAGCACGAATTCCCAAAAGATATATTAACCCTTATAACAAATAAAAATGTTTAATTGGCAGCACGAGACAGTTTGCAACATCAAAATACCTGCTTAGATTATTGCTATTCCCTTCAGAACTCTGCATAATGATCTGCAAAAGACACAGAAGGCATCCAAGCTTTTTGATATTATGTTTACAAAGCTATTAGTATCTCCACAGTGATATTAAGAACATGTCACGTGATATAAAATAGAAGAGAAATAGTCAAATGAACACTAAATTACTGTAAAACATTTTTCAGTAAATGAACAACTTTTCCCTTCTTGTAATTTCATATATTCACAAAGAATAACCTACAAACCCATCATTTATTATAATGCCTGTATAGAAAGCAACAGGACAATGAGAAGCTTATAATGCTACATTAAAAATGAATTCAGTTAAGTTCTCATGGCCATTTGCTTTCCTCCTAAATGCAGCTGAGTGCACCTCATTACTATTCCATCTTCCAATACGGAACTATCTGATAGAATTTATACTCTCTAAACATGTTATCTCCAGCTGTAAACATAAAAAAAGCAAGCTTGTTATTTACCAGGTATGGATTGCATTTTCCATTGCTCTAATTTCTTCTCAAGCCACACTGAAACAGAACAACTAACAAGTGTATTCTGTAAAATGCTTGAACGAATTACATTTGGGCACATTTTGGTGTGGGTTAAATGGTAATAAAAGGTACTGTGCTCAGAAAAAGTCTCATAAGGAAGCACTGTTCACAGTCTGCAGAGTGCAGCATGGCCTCAGGACTGTGGACTATATGTTATTTGACTAACAGAAGATCTAATTTTTATTTCCTCTTCTCCTTAAATTCTTCTTTAAGAAGATTCATCTCAGCAAGGCGGACACTGCCAATCTCCTTACACTTTTGTGTCTTCACTTAAGGCATGCATTAAGTATTAGCGAGTATGTGAGGAACAGGCATAAAAGTGGCCTCACACTGACACCTAATAAGTGCCAGGACATTACTGATATAAATTCTATTTGAAAAACTGGAGTCACTTACTATGCAGAACTGAAAATATTCTGAAGACTTCAGTAGTCTCTCATGCTGATTGGGGCACCACGGTGGCAGCTAGAGAGCTGCAGAAAGGAATTTGGAAAATTCCCTTCTCCAAAGATCTCTGAAAGATTTCCTATATGTTGTAAATACTCCAGTGCAGAAAGCAATTTTTTCCTGTGAATTTATTGTCTAGTGCATCAAAAGTTTAATAGCCATAAATATTTATTTCAATTACTTCAACTAGTCATTCACAGATGCCTTTGTCATGCTTTATGGCCAGCACCTGGTATACATCCCAACCAAGGAACACTTTGGTCTTCTACTTGTCCCAGTTCATGCATCTATATATCAGTTTGAGCAGCTGCTATGAGAACTGCTGTAAATAAAGCCTAGCAAGTACCCTATGTGCCTCTACTTGGTAACTTCTTAACTTCCTAGTATAAACACGGACAAGAGATCAAATATTTTCCACAGCTCTCCCTGATTTTAACTGAAGACTTGCTTTTAAAATAGCAGCTTCTATGACAGGTGAAAATGGTCTCAGATCTGATTTTTGGGCTATGCCTACCAAAATATCCCAGCAGGATAATGCTGGAAAATCTATGCAGTGCAATATTGTGCAGCACATATCCAGCTTTACTTTAGGGCTAGTTTGCCAGACATATAGTTCAGTATGTTACAAAAGACACAGTTCACAGATTCTTCCCAATCCCTATTAGGGGATCTGTGCCATATCAGAAAACAGCCTTACAATAAATTAATCCCTGAACCCAGTACATATGGGCATCGTTTGTCACCTCATTTATTCCCACCCCTTATGAAATCATGCCTGATTTTAAAAGCAAGAACATTCATGTTGTGGTTTGACCTGGCAGGCACCTAAACATCTCACAGCCACTCTCTCAATTCTCTGCACCCACCCTCCCTCTCAGTGGGAGTGGGGGGGTGAGGGGGGATGTAAAAAAAAGTAAAACTTGTGAGTTGAGATAAAGATAGTTTTCTAGGACAAAAAAGAAAGGGGAAAAACCCCAATAATAATAAATCAAGTGATGCACAACACAATAGCTCACCACCAGTTCCTGACCAGCAGCCCTTGGTCAGCTTTCCCCCTTGTTTATATTCTGATGGATATGAGGCCATACAGTGTGGAATATCCCTTTGGTCGGTTGGGGTCAGCTTTTGTGGCTGTGTCCCCTCACAACTTCTGCCCCTGCAGCCTGCTCACTTCTGGGGTGGGGTGAGCAGCTGGAAAGCCCTGGACTCTGCGTAAATACTGCTTAGCAAGAGCTAAACTGTCAGCATGTTAACAATGTTATTCTCATTCTAAATCCAAAACACAGCACTGTACCAGCTACTGGGAAGAAAATTAACTCTATCCCAGCCAAAATTGTAATTGCACACTAATAAAAACAAGGCAAATGTTATCAAGATATAATAGAAATAATTAAAATTTGATATTCTAATGAAAAGATCCTTTTTATACCTCTAAGTAAACTGTGTGATTTTTCAAAAAACATCTAGCATAAATGGAAAACATGACAATAAATTAATTCAGACCGATTCTACTAAAGAACCAACATATATATTAACTATATAGAACTATAAAAGAGAGATGAGAACATCTTTTTGAGTCACAGATGAAAGATGTTTTTGAACATTACAACAAGAGAATTATAATCTATTAAAAAGATTTTTAAAAAACCTGCTTTAAGAGTGTATTTTTACCCATCCCCGCGAAAAAATGTCCAATTTTCCCCATGGGGCAATTAAATTCTAATATAGAAATCTTCAATGATAGCAATGACAGCACCAAGCTATGATATGGAGGTTCCGTATTCAGATTTTGTTAGAAAAACATAGATTATTAAGACAAACAGGTCCCTGAAAATTATTTTGACGATTTTTGTATCATGGCATTCTCCTGCATACATTCAGTTTACAGCATGTCATATGCTTTTCATAGGCATGTCACACATAAGTCCAAACTCTTTGCTAAAAAATCTGGAAGATTAAGACCTTTCCACATGGATAAGAAATTGTGTGATTTCAATTCAGATCAAGATATAGATTCTGAAAACACATGCAGGAAGAATGTCTATGAGCATTCATGGAGAAGGAAAAAGTGCTGTAAAATTGAGAAGTGCCAAGGTTTCAAAAATTTTAAGTTTTACTGAGATGGAGATTTACCAAAACATGGTAAATGGGGATGATCAGGAGATCTACTTCAAAAGCTGACTCCAATTCCAAACTAAGACACTAGTCCAGACTACATTCAGTTTCTGATTCTGAGCTCTCATCAAAGGCATCAGCAGACACATTTCAGATTATCTGACAGGGGTGTATTACTGCTGATTAAAGGTATTAGCTTTATTAAACCAGGCACAGCTGCTGTCTAGTTGTATACTTTTGTGCAGTGATTTGCTGGTAATTACATTTATCTACATTTACTGAGAGTAAAGGAAATACATAAAGTACCATAAAATGACTAAATGAAGATCAGCAATTATATGCTGTCCTCTCTTCAAAACTAGACCATTTCTGTTTAAAAGATCAGCTGGCCATTTCTTCCAACAGCGTGGAGATTCAACAGGTTTTACAACTGTTAAATTTCTACTGGTGTATCAGGTAAAACCACCACAGTGATTTCCCCAGAGAATCAGGACTGGTTTGTTTGGCTAGCTCCACTAAAAATAAATTTTAAAAATCTATTATTTTAAAAACAAATGTCTTGTTAACAGTTGTGCCAAGAAAGCACATAAACTCCTGTGAACTTTCCTTAGCAATGGGAATTAAGCTTTGCAAGCCTGGACTTTTAAGTCATCTCTGTCTTAAAGATTCACAAGCTGTACAGTACAGGGATTTTAAAGCCAGAAAACAGGTTATTCAGCCTTACAATGAAGGGAAGAAAAAATCCAAGACAAAGCCAATGAGTGTCCACTTCAATAAGAGAAAGCAGAGAGACCACCAGCACAGCTTCTAACTCTTTGTGACAGGGTTGTCTTGTCACACAGCAAGCACAGTCCCTTGTAGCACACTTGTTATCAGACTGGATGCATACTCCAATGGGCAAGATGCACACTTCACACTCAAGCACCTCTTAATGTTAATCATGGTTTCATGGTGTGAGAACATTTTCTGACTTCTGCCAGGGACCAGCTTTAACGGTCTTGGAATTCTCACTTTACTGGGAAGTAAAAGGTGACACTCCTCTTATTCCTGCAACGATCAACATTCAATTTGTAGTACGGATGCTACAAATTCATCTTCCTAAAACTCTTTGATCTTGTCCTGCTTCAGCTTAGATCCCTCTCTAAACGGGACTAAGAACATTCATACCAATGACAAAACACAGTCACATTTCTTTTTTTTAATTTTCTTTTGTTTTCATCCTCATTGCCTTGAGTGAGAAAAGCTCTGAAATTAATTCAATGACAGCACGTGTGTCTTTAGAAGTACACAGTTAAGAGTGATCTGGAGCTTATATTTGCATGCTTTCATCAGTGTCCACTTGAATGATGCTAAACTTGGCTGGCTGCAATTAACAGAATAGAAAGCTGAAACCCTTACAAGTATAGCAAAAATTATTCTTTCTTCAGATAAGCTGCCACTGGAATTAGAAGCAGAAAAGATGCAGGGGAAACAGTGATGGGCTGGTTTGCATGGATATGGAGGGCCACAAATCTGGGATCTTCCCTGTTTTGCTACCAAGCGGAGGAATTTTCCTTATTCAAGGCTGGTATATTTGTGTAAGTCAAACACAAAGGACAGCAGATAGAATTGTGCAAATTTAAATACATTATTTATTTTTCTATCTCTAAAATTTTCAGAAATATGTATTTTTAAAATTTAAACAGGGGACTCAAATTGATTTTACTTGGGTTCTAGTCACAGTTCTTCAGAGCATCCAGGGCTTTCATGCCTTTAGGTGAATTTCAACCAGCAAGAATTCCTTTACTTTTACTTTTACTTTTTTCATTTGTCCTGTGACTAAGGAGGGGATGGAGAAACCAATTGGGCCAAAGTTGGCAATGTTATCTGCAAATAATTAGGATCCATGCTCAGCCTTCGGATGCTGGTTGTCACAAGGCACTGTCAATTCCATATTTTCTAGGTATGGAGGGATTGGACTTTCACACAAAACAAGAAGGATGAGAGATTCCTCTACTGGGCTCAAGCTTCATCTCCAGATTTCAGCACTATTTTAGTTGCTTCTGGAGGTGCAGCACCCCAGCTGTGTGTTCAAGTTCCAGCAAGCTGCACACTCACACCCAGGAATGCAAGCTGCCTCAGGGCACTCGTTGTTGCTATTTATCACCTTTTAAGATACAGCCACAAGGCACTCATAAAAAATGTGAAATTTTGCACCATAAAGCTTCATGTAGAAAACCCAAAAGTCCTGAAAAATCATACATGTTCTACTGCAGGAGTTTAGTGTTCTTAAGGATGAGAATGCTACACTTGTAAGTCTGCACTGTCATTTTCTGACTGCAACAATAAATGACAACCTCCCACTTAACCATGGGACAAAAAGAAACAAACTAAGAAGAAGTTAACAAAAGGTATCTTTTCCAAATCACCAAAAAGGTATCTTTTCCAGAATAAAAGGTGTATTTTTAATCCTTTAAAAAGTGTCATTTAGTGTTTGTATTAATCATAATACATCAGTATTTCAGGAGCCACAGAGACCTTGTGGGATGAGCAATCCTCTGCCAGCCTCTGGCACCTACGATGTGTGCAGAACAAAAATGCACAGAAAGCAGGCTCAGCTTGGCTTAGGACAAACACCACTGGACCACTTATGCAGGCAGTATTGATACACCCACAAAGACAAAATGATGCAATTCACTACTAAAAGGTGTCTTGTCATTATTAAAAGAAAAAGAAAAGGCTGATTTTAGTCTGTGCTCTACAAACTGCACAAATCAATGAGTAATAAAGATGAAAACATAGTTATACATATTTAAGTTACACTTGATGGTTTCTCTAAATGAACATATGCAAATGCTTGAAGCCCAGGGGCAGCTCTTTCTTTCAATCAGGACATTTACTTAGTTTTCCGAGCTAATATTTAATCTAGTATTCAGTAAAACATCATTAATTAGTTTCATAAATTCCTAATATCCTGTGAGATGTCTTTTTGCTCTGAGCTGCAAAACAGAGTCTTGAAATGCCTTCCTCAATGAAATGCAACAATTTTCACACTACAGTCCTTTTAATTGTAAGAAAAGATAATTTTTACTTTTCATCTTATTGTTTAATGGTGATCTTCGTAGTTTGAAAGAACACTAAATACCGTATATTGGTAGGAAGAATTTTTGGGCAGCAAGGAATAGGAGGATTACAATACAAAGCTCAGTTAAAGAATGGTGTGGTCTAAAAGAGTAATTCAATAAAAAGGAAGAGTAATAGGTACAGTGAATGACAAAAGGGTCTCCATCTCACTCACCATCAGTTACTTTAAGGGAATTTATAAGAAACTGTAGAAGGTGGTTACAGCAAAATCTTATACCTAAATTTAGTGTTAGCATCCATTAATTTCTTAGTCTTTCTATATATTTTTATTATTTGTGCATAGATACTTGGTTTTAGAACACAAATGGAAAAATTCTAGGAAATCCACTGCCTTAATCCCAATGGACCTCTCAACACAGTAGCTGTAGTACTTGTACTCAAACTACAGCACTCATACTATAACTTCCACTACACCACACACTTAAAACAGATGAATGACAATTTCTAATATCTAGTCACTATATAGCCATTATTTTAGATATGCTTATCATGTAATTCACTGATTTTCTCTCTCACATCAACACTTCAAGTATTTTCAAGTATTCTCTTCTAGAAAAGTTTTCTCTGGTACTAGCAAATGTATATGACTCACAATCCCTTCCACAGCTGCTCTTTTGATCTGACCTCAAGCATTTGATTATTGTAGCAGCCCTGCAATGTGCCAGGAGAAATAAAAGAGGAAAAAAAAAAACACAAAACAAAAACCCTGCTAAGAAGTGTGGCAGCATCTGCTCAGCTAGTGTCTAGACTGAACTGTAATACAGTGCGGTGCAGTTTTAGTGGATGATGCTCCTCTGCTTCATGGAACCCTTTTCTTCCCCTGCTCTTGCATTTTCCTGTTTGTTTAAATTAGAGATAAAATCAAGTTCCACAAGAAACAAGAATTCTACAAGAATATTGCAGAATACCTGCATAAGTAATTTCTTTTATTGATTTAAACCCTTAAGGTCTATTTAATGGATTTGAAAAAAACAAACAAACAAACAAAAAAACTAGATAGGGCACACTGCCCTGGCAGCAGTCAATGTAATTTAACACAAATCCATACAAGAAGATTGATCTTACTGAGCTTATCTCTAATACAGTTTACAAATACTGATTCTCAGTGTGTCAACTTAGGCCCTCTTTGCTCTGAAAAATATTTTTATATCTACTTTCATACCAGATGGGCACCCAAGTATTTTATAAAAGATGACAGAAAACATATATTATATAAAGCTGAGAAGAGGCAAACTAATATCGAAAACAGAAAAGGAAGTAATGAATTTGCCTGAACCAATCACTTATTTCATGACCTCATCATGCTGAAGCTGCCTATCTATTCCAGAACAAGTGATAAATATTAAAATGAAATTTTTTTGCATGTCTTATCAAAAGCCTCCAATATCAATTGTTTTCACAAATGTTTTCTCCTGCAAGCAGTGAATGCCTCTTCATCAATCTTTTATCAAAAGCAATCTTGTTCTGATTTCAGTCTTATCAGAGAAAGTTCTCTCTCCTTTGGTTTTGTTTTTTTTTCTCCCTTTCTTGGCAGAAGGTACATGAATATCATTTTACACATGACTGTGGCTGCATCTCCATCAATCAAGAAATAAAAAGTAAGTGTGAAGGATATATCATGGCCCTGCAGAGCTCCAAACCGTAGAAACATTTGTGCCTGATAGTGACAAAGTAGGAAAGCAAGTGTGCACATCTACATGAATGTGCAAATATTCTTTCTTACAGGGAATTCTTGCATTTCCAAATATTTCTAAACAGAGAAATGGTATGCAGTGGGGAGCTGTGCAGGGAGAGATCACAACCACAACATGCCAGTCACAGCTGAGCCCAGACACCTTTGGACTGGGTGACAAAACACAGAGTGCGAAAAACTTCAGTCAGGCAGGTGAACTGGCAGCACCCCAGCTCCAGCCTACTTATGAAATACCTGCAGGCATCAGGGTGAAGAAGAAGCACATGAAGATCGATGGCTGGAGGCTCCTGACTGAGGAGACAGATGGAGATGTGCTGCTCAAAGTGCCCTGGAGGCAACACAGCCAGAGGCATTCTTTGAATGAATGTCCCCTTGCCAAAAGGGGTTTTTTGTAGGGAACTTCAGCCCACGGGGCAAGCTGTGCCAAGGTGGAGAGACCCCTGAGGGACTGCAGCCCACGGCACACCTCACTGTGGAGTAACAGCTCTGAAGGACTGAAACTCACAGGTGAACCTTGTCAGGCAGGGACATAAAGAACAAAGGACAGACAAAGGAAAACTAGAAAGGAGTGTCAGACACATTATGTACTTTACTCCAATTATGTACATCACCTGTGCTGCCCATCACTTCACCAAGGAGACTGTGAGGGACAGACCATAACCAGCAGTGAAAACAAGGGGACTTTAAATTAGGAAGGGGAAGACAAGGTTTTTATTCATGTTTTCTTTTTTGACTCAATTCCCAACTCAGTGTTCAGAAGTTTTTGTTAATTGACAATAAACTAAATTTAGCAAACATTCCAAGTCCATTTGGCCCACAAGACTCTCCTTGAGCCCAAAATGCATTGAGAACTACTCAGTCTTAAGGCTCATTTTAAATGCCACCCAGGACTGTGGGGGAAGAAAACATTCTGAACAAATACCACGTTTTCTGCTGCTAAAGCTGGAGAGCAACCAAGGTTTCAATATATCTGAACAAGATCCTCAGTTTGTACAAATAAATGTCATTCCAAAAGTCTCACAGCACACCGAGGCCAATGCACAGTGACAGAGCTCCAGAACAGAGAGAGCTGCTGCAGCAACAAAAGGTTGAATATAATGATTTCCACAGGAGAGACAAAGAGGCTGCAAAATTCCCTTTTTTGACTCCTCAGGGGAAAAAAGCCACAATAAACATAAATAAAACCACCTTAAGAGAAAAGGGAAAAAAGTTTAAAATGAAATTAAATTCATGGGCAAATAACTGGAGCCTTGTGCTCCCCACAGAAAGTGCTATGCATGTGTTTGCTTCATAAGTATGCATCAGGTTGTTCATGCCACTCAGAGGAAGAACGTAGTCTTGAATATCCCAGACAGAGGAGAACTAAGGAGACTAAGAGCTTCATTTAGACAAATCCATAAATGAAATTTATAGCTGTAGGGGCAGGCTACACCTAAACTGCTCCAATCAGGTTCTCAGCTCCTGGGCTGCTAAAGAGAAAAGTTTCACGGCTGGAAAGTGTTAAGTTGAATCACAGGAGAATGCAGCCCACTGTCAGGATTGCTACAGATTCCCACCTTGCCATGATACCTTCTCACATGGACAACATACGTGAGCGCAGATGAAGACAGGCAGGAGGACTCAACCATTAAGCACAAAAACTACTGGGTTTTAGGAGCACGTTTTGAATTGATCCTACTCGGCACAGAAGTGGCAGAGTTGTAGTGTGTTAGGAGAATGCTGGAGACAAGCTGCTGATTTGTCAGTGCTGACTTTGGGGGTAAAAGATTCAGAGGGGGGTGCTATATAATCATGAATGGCACACAGTAGGTGATGGAAAAATTATTATTGACCTTTAAATATAAAAGAAGCATCTGATAAAAAAGCCAGGTATAACATAAGGTAAAGGCTTTAAGTTTTCATATAAAATTTTATATTTTATTTCTATGTAGCTGCCTTGTCTCAAGGTGCAGGGAGGTTGAGGGGGGTGTGTTTGAGGATTAGAAAATCACTATCAGACAGGGAAGCAGTCTTTTATCTCTTCAAGCCAGCACTGTGTAAGGACTCTTTCCCATTATGCTCCTTATATTTGTCCCTAGTGTTTAGTTGGGGCTNTTTTTTTTTTTTTTTAATATCTGACTGAATGCCTACAGGATAGATTGGCAGATTTGGTAAAGACTGTCTTTCCTACATGAGGTGTTAGTAACACAAAGGATGGAAAAATTCTCCTTTTAGAGAACACTTAAGTATGACAAATGTTAAATGCAAATATTTAACATTTTTATCATGTTCCTGATGAAAAGAGGCAATATTTTGCTAACTGGAGGCTGGAAAGTACATATGATGCTTTCTCATGTGGAAGTTACCAGTAGCTACTAGGTTAAGGCTCAAGCTGAAGTTTTCCACCATTTACTCCTAAGGCAAATCTCTCAAAATGTCTTTCTTTTTGATTTTCTCCTCTAACATGGCCTCAGTAGCAGATTTTGCTACTAATAATAAAGGTCTCGAAGATGTGAGCTATGAAAGCAAATATGCTAATCTTTTAAGAAACCAATAACTTCATGTCATTATGAAGAGAAGATTAGTCACTAAAATACTATTCCATTTTTCTGCTGACAGTAAGTAAAAGAAAACATTTCATATTATATTTCACTTCAAATCTCATTAAGAATTTAGATGATGCATATTTATAATGATTCTTAAATTACTGCAAGATACAAAATTGCAATGCCTTGTTCTCAAGAAGATTTTAGTAGTTTAAACTAGTACTAGAAAAATAGTGCCTAATTTATACAAAACAGACAGAATTGTAGAGCCTACTGATATTATCTTGAGGTTTGTATATGAGAATTTTCATGGTAAATATGCTCTGCAATATTGAAAGGCACAATGACATATTTTTCTAAGGAAGGAAATTTGCTAAATTCCTGTAATTTTTGATTGTTAATGTATGGATATGCAGAGGACAGTAATTGTACTCTGGTGAAGAACACTTCAGCAAATTTTTGTCATGCTTTGTTTCAGTTCAATTTTTTCAAACAGTCTTGAGGTAGCAGCTTACAAATACATATAAAGTCCTCAGGATACACACACAATTATGCTTCATAAATATGTGGCATTAATATAATTTGCAATAATAATTACTGAACCTGGGGAGAAACTAAAAATGAAGATTCCCATTACCTGCTGTGAAAACTTAATAAACAAATTCCTGTTAGACATTAATTTACATGTTTTGAGGATTTTTTTTTTGTTTTGTTTAGTTTTTGGTTTTTTTCCCCACAGGGATGAGGTGCAAAACATACAGAAGCATTTAATGAAAATGTCCTGTAGGGTGAGAGTTTTTTTGTGGCAGTTCCTCAACATCAGTCATTACTTTGCTCTGGTCTACATTTGCCATAACATAATGCTACATTTTAAGTATCTGCAACCTTTTTTTTTTTTCCCCAGCAGAATTCTGTGTAAGGGTCAACGTTCAGGGAAAAATCTCAGCTTAAAGAATTCAGCTCCTTGTAAGAATGAGACTAAAGAAAAATCCAATGTTTTTACCTCATTAGAAATGCTTCTGATGATAATGAACTTGGTGGTGATGGTACAAAAGTTCAGTAACTGGAACAGGATATTGGACTATGAATGTGAGAAAAGGGCTCAGCTTAATGATACATGAAGTTCAATAAACAAGTTGTCAGACAAGGACAGTGGAATTTGAAGAAAAAGCCTGGGCAAATGGCCACAGGGACACATTCCACAAGTAGACAGGGACTACACACCAAATGAGAGAAAAGGGAGAATGACGCCAAAGTCAGCCTGAAAAAGAAATGAGAGAAACAGTCATGATCAAAGAAAATAAAAAAGTCAAAGGCCACAAGAGCACATTTCTTTCTTTAAACCATAATGAAGCCTGGAAGCTACAATCTTTGTTAGAAAATATAAATTAAGCTAGATGGCAAAGTGCTTCCCAAGTACTTCACTTCCTCCCTGAGTTTGACAAAGGATGATTGTGACACAGCGCAACATTGGTTATCCTGTTATTTAATATGGCAAAGGTCTGTGGGATGTATTGGGATATAAAAGTGATTTCAAATCTGTTACTGATTTCCAATTTTTTTTTCAATTTTCAGGTCCAGTAAGGGCTTTAATTACTGACTTAATAAATTACATAATTAATTTTTTCCCCTACAGGATCTCTGCTGCATTCAGTAACAAAGCTATCTGTGAGATTGTGATGAAAGCTCTTTTTCAAAAGATGGAAGAAATAATTTTTGTTTCCATAAATAGAAGGGGGTTGAGCAAACAAGTGTATGAACTTCCCAAGTGCTTTTAAAAAAAAATAAAAGAATGCATCCTTAAAAATTTGTGTTTTGGTAAGCAAGTTAACTTATGTTTCAGATGTGTTATTTAATTGGTCATTTCAATTTTCTGTATATTTATCTTAAAACATAAATGCTGTGCAGTAAAAAATCTTGGAAGTTAAATTATTGTGAAACAAGTTTGAAAAAAAATTGAGAGCCTACCTTTATAAAATCCTGACTATTCTGTTAAAAACAAGAGTCTGGCTGTGTCATTAAAGGTTATATCATAAACCATGTGGAACATTTATAAGAAGACGTAAAAATCTATTTTTCCTCTAATCCATACCATGTTATAGTATATTATTCTGTTCTTTCTTTATTCCAAAACAAATGCATCTTGGCAAAAATTATGTTTTCTTTTCTTTTTGCATTACTTGGCTGTCCCTTAATGAGAACAGACAGGCTAGGGTGTTTTTAAAACTTGTATGAAGGACAGCAAAAGCCAGCTCATATAGAGGAATGGCTCTGATGAACACATTCCTGTTTGTGTTTAAAAGTGATTAAGACAGTGGCAATTTCAAGTTCATCTGTTTTACTCAGAGGTCTGAAAAAAATAGATAATTTGAAATATTTTACCAGACATAAGCAAAAGTTAGAATTTGCTGTGTCATAATTATCTGAGATATATTATTCATGTTATGCTATTTGCTAGATGGTCATATTTAGAAGGATGTTCCTTTTAGAGGGCCTCAGCTGTTACCAGACTGGTATGGAATTGGATACAGATGAACATACAAATTGTCATTACCACAAACTTCATTAGCAGCTAAGATGGTCATATGTCCATATATCCAGAGTAAACAAAACAGACAAGATGCAGTTGGCTCAATCCATCATGGGAAAATGCAGAATGTTACAAATTAAAATCTGGTTCTGAACTATCTGAAGTCATCTCAGAAAAAGGGCTAAATAATCAAATGACAGCACTTTGTGTTAAAATGGCTCAATATTTTATGTCAAGTGTCTGTTAGTTTTCTAATTGTGACACCATACTCTACAACATGAAACTCATATATTTTTTATGACTTCCCTTAAACTTAGGACATCTTATAGGGTAACCTATAATTAGTTAATAAACAGTAAATAAACAAAACTATGAAGATTAAAGGGTGCAAGGCCTCCTGGTTTGCTTTTTTTTTTTTAAATAACAATCTAGCTCTTGTGCTGAAGCCTAATATGTGATAATATAGTCCAGAAAATAAAATATCAAGTCTTGTAAATCCCAGAGCTACTGGACACTGCTTAGAAAGTTAATATGAGAGCTTGGGGAATTTATGCAAACACTCTCTGGGATGGAGAAAAGAACTGAAAGGAGAATACAGGAGAGAACATGGCAGAATTTCCAAATATTCTGTGAGAGAATGTCAGCTTTATTGTGTCTGCCCTTGGAAGCTGTAAGGGACATTTTGAATGTCATAGCTGGGCACAAGTCCTCCCTCTAGCCCAAACGCTATCATGTCCACAGCACGTGAATGCATCCTTGTGTTGAGGATACAGGACAAGCCCAGGGATGAGCTGATGTGTTTGGGATGCCTGTCTGCATACACATCGTATGGCAACCCAAGGGCAGCTGTGGTCACCACACAGACGTGCAGCACCATAAATGACATTTGCTTTTACAGCAACATCAGATGATTTGGCCATTGTTCCTTACGTGCACACCTCTACTGAGCCTGCAGTCATCTCAGAACAAAGTCTAAATGCCTCTTGGAGCTGAACACAGTGTGTTCTGTAAAGCAGCGGACCAGATTTAGCCACCATATGTCCACCCCTCTACCAATACATGTTGCATAATATCTCCTAGTCATTTTCTAGGTATTATGATCCAATCTGGGGACACAAAAGTTGAGACTGCTGCCAGGTGTTTGCAGACACTAATTTCTGCTGTTCCAGCCCTCCTCTATACAATGGTTTTTTCTGTGAACTGTCTAAGGCAAGTATTACTTCAGGTAGGAAACAAGACAACAACATAAGGGATCATAGCTGTTTTTTCATATTTTGGTTTATAAAATTGCACTTCGTAACATTTATTACCTTTTTTGTTCTCCCTGACACAAGTTATTGTTTCTCTATTTCAAGGACATACTCAGCAAAACTATGTTATTTTCATATTTTAAAATGTAATACTCTTCATAGAGAGATCTAATAAAAATAGAGTTCTTAGCTCAAGATGTGACCATTTCTTTCAACCAAAGTAAAAAAAAAAAATCAAAAAACAAAACAAACAAACAAAAAAACCCAAAAACAACAACAACAAAACTACCTAAAGTTGCAGTAGCAATTTTCAGCAATAACTAAGTAGCACACGGCTGACTTGGTATACAGAGGGAGGGAGAAGGACAAAACATGCCTGAAAAACACCTAAGAAAGGGCTTTTCATTATAATCTAAGCTGGGAAAAAAATGTGGGAAAGTTGCTAGAGGCATTTCCATGGGCTGACTTATCTTTTAGATATTATCATGAAGACCTGTTGAAGTCTTTAGTTATTTGAGTGAGCAGTTATCTAAACTTTACACACAAGCACAGTAGATTTTTGTCCCAGCAAAGAAAGATGCAAATAGATAACCATGTATTTCTGTATGCTTCAGATTTTCTTAAAATAGCATTGCTGTCTTCCTGTTCACACAATTCTGTTTACTGACCTAAATGTATTACACAGAGAAAACAAAACCTAAGCAGGGAAAAGTAGCTCTGGATCACTTTTTTGCTAGGAAAGAAAGTGACGGCATTGAAGAAACTATTCAGTTCAATAGTCAGTTTTGATACTCATTTTTGGTGGTACTTGAATCCAAGGAACAGGTATGTTGAGAGAACACTGCATTTTTTTAAATGAGTAAGGTTTAAAGAGTTATGAGTGTTAGTGCATAAAGGAAAAGAAGACAGAATATTAGGAAATAGTAATGAACATTCAAGAAATCATAAACAGATGTTACAAATAATTGATACAGATGTTATAAAACAGGAAAACTCACAAAGATCAATGAGCAGTTTAATAAGAAAATCCAGTAAGACATAAGGAATAAAAGATTTGTAAGCATCCTGTGTAATAGGAAATGAGGGGACAAAGTAGAAAGAAATGTGACTAAATGGAAACCCAGAAAGTCCATAGGTGTTGTGCTAAAAATCACTACTTTGTAAGTCCATGACATAGCCTTTTATTATTTGAGGGCCTCTGATGTAAGAAGCTGCCAAAATATTTTAATAATGCCACAGAGACAGAGGGCAGAAGCTATGTGCCAGGAGATGTTCAGGCTGAGATGTGTGCAGGGTGGCTGCACTCAGGTTTCTGCCATGACACATCCCCATCGTGGGTCTGTGTGAATTCACAGAGAATTCTGTGTGAACTGACCCTGTGCCCAGCACTGACTCCTGTAAAAACAGCACAATCTACCCAGTCCCACACTTATGTAAACATAAAAATTATCCTCCTTTTTGGAAATGGCATTCCCATTTTTCTTTAATTCACAGAATAATGGCTGACCTGCTTATTTTCACTGATGAAGATCTGAATTTTGCCTTTCTTCATTCCTGTAGTTATAATATATAGCATCACATAAAATTTACACAGCTTGCTGACCTCTATAGAGTTTTTTCAGTGTGGATCTGTATTTTAGGCACCCTGTATTTTGTTGATATGTATACCTAAAAGTTCGTGCAAGTGTAGCACAAGTCAAGTAGTCCTCTCCATCTGAATTTGTCTCTCTTTATTTTTAGGGAAGCAAAACACTTTCTTTTTAGCGCGTGTTCTTTAGTTTTCCTTATGCTTCAAGCCTGTTTACCTTCTGCACTGCATGTTCCAGTACAGGATCCAGAAAGAGGAATGTAATTTAATTGGAATATTTGTTGATTAAAATAAACAGAATACTCGTACCTCTACCTACCAAATGTTCCTGCAACACAGACAATGTAAGCTAGTACTGGTATTAGTTGAAATAACTTTTTCCTGCATTTATATGTAGAAATAGAGGCACCTAAGATCTCTATGGACTTTTCCAGTTTCCAATGTAAATTAAACACCTAAATGCTTAATCAACTGCTTAAGAAAAATCAAGCAAATTTATAGAAGCAACAGAGGATTTTTTGACGCCTGGACCAATTAATAGATTTCTCTCGGCTATATCCAGGGCTGTATTAGTGACATACATTATTTTTTATTTTAACATATTATTTCTCTCATTTATAATCAGACTAAATATAACTGAATACAACACGAAGACACTAGATCAAAATGTACTTCCCCTTCATAAATTCTTATACCAAATTGTGCTAGCAAAAATATCAGACAAGGAATTCCTTAAATAGAGTATTGAAAATGATTGGCCAAAGTATCCAGTTTCTCAGAGAATCTGAAAAATCTGCTCTGAGAATAATATAATCATGAAGAGGATATAGGGAAATAATTTTTGTGTTCTAGTCTAGAATCAGATAATTTATAGAATTTGATGGAATAATTTATGGGTTTTTTTTGGTTTTCTTTTGGTTTTTTTGGTTTTTTTTTTTTTTTTTTTTTTTTTTTTTT